>KL567011.1:6642-21909 GCA_000715275.1 Gyrodactylus salaris
TTTTCAAATCTAAAGTCGAGATTGTCTGCTTTAAATTCGTTTTTTTCGACTGAATCTCTTTTTTAAACTGGTACTTAGAGAGTTTTTTTGGCCGACCCCGAGTTTATTTGGACTTTTTTGCCTTTTCCGTTTAAATATCGTGATATTGAACTATGGGATCGGTTTATTCTGCCAAAGAGACATGTTTTCCTCTAAAAGAGCTTCGATTTTTCCTTTCTCGAAATCAGTCAGATGATTGAAATAAGGAGGCATGAATAAGATAGTCTTGACCTAAGAGTCGGTCTTTGTATAGAGGAAACTTCGTGAGAAATTAGTGATCGATTTAGTGATGTCCAAAAATGGTCCTTTTTCTAATTTTTATTTTTTTTTCAATGGGCCCTCTCGTTAAAGATTTAACACGTAATCCCGAGAGCACCACATTCACTCACGCAAAATTGCACATTTTTACACTTTAAACCTCCAAATGAGGGGTCAGGAAGTGAATTTATGAATTTTCAACCCTCGCTCTCGAAATCAGTAAAGTTTCATGAACAATAAATCGGGTATTTTAGGCACGGATAATTTAATAAAAGGAATTTAAACTTGAAACCAGAAAACTGTGAGGGGCCATCTTCTTGTTGATCTATTGCATGAATAGTTTCCAACAAGCTGATGAATTTTATCAACACCTCTCTTAGTTACATTGTAGTATTGAATGATTTCAGGTTTTGAGTCACTATCATCAACATCAGTGTGAAGCGTTGATAGTAATACACCCAACATGTTTTTCTTTTGACCGCAAAATAGTGGCATTGTTATGATAAATGTATTCGATTGTATTTGGCTCAATCTTATTGTTCTGAAATTCTTTAGGAAGGAAGACTCTGTTTTTACGACATGTACCAACTAAGGAAGTTTTTTTCTGAACAAGATTTTCAGCAAGCTCCATAGTAGTGAAAAAATCATCACATGTAACAGTCCTCCCTTTATTCAATTTTGAGTTTTTATATGCGATTATGATGTGTCTGAATATGCTTATCTCGAATGACGATTCTAAAATCTAATTATCTGATAGCTTCAACGCATTCAGGCTGATTTAAATGACCATTCTGCCGTATTATAACTTTTTTTGTTCAGGGATCAAATGTTAATTCATTATTTGTATTTTCTAAAATTTCGGCTGACGGCGTCTTTCAGCTTTCAAGTAAAATGTAAATGAGTGAGGCTTATTTTTTTTTATTTTAATTCCATTTATGTTTTTATGGAAATAAGACTATTTAGATAAAGCAAATACAGATAAAGAGAATTTGGTCCCTGACCAGACATATACGTTCATCCTTATTTGGATTCTTCAGTATGCCATAGGGAGGAATCGAACTCGCGACTGGTAGATTGGCAAGCCAACGCACTAGCCACTGATCCAGATTTTCCAATGAATCTATTACACCTTATCTATTTTTGCTTTTTCTAATCACTATGTGGCTATGGATTTTGAAACTGACTATATAGCTGCATTTAAAGGACTTTTTGAACTTTTTTCATGGACTACATTTGACTTTTTTCATGCTTGAAATGGACTAAAATGGTTGCTCTAATTATGAGGGTTATCCGTTTAAAAATCTATACTTTGAAGCATACTGATTCACGTGTGACAAATGTCAAATTTTCTTTCTCAGAAAGAACTTTTTATAAAATCCAAGATGGCGGACATGATTAATTTTAGACATGTATGTCTTTGAAATTGATTGCTTATTTCAACTGAATTCCGTTATAATTTTCTTTTATTAGAATATTCTTCTCTTAAAACGTTTTATTATCAAATACTAGAACCTTTTTCTCGCTTACCTTGAAAACTGTATCCTTGAATTCTTTATGAAAATTAAAAACAATATCTCAGGATAATGCTATTCCTAGCCAGGCTTTTGACTAAAACAAATAAAGAAGGATAAAAAACATTTTTATTGAGGATAATTATCCATTCCTTTCAACTGGTCAGTTGTGGGGATTGAGGCCTTCACAAAAGCTTCATGTGTGAACTTAAGAGAGGTAATAACAAGCTACCCTACACACACCCTATCCTTCTTCCTATGCAGAGGAGAGAAGTAATAATAATGAATCTAATGTGGATATATATTATTCCCATTTATTCTACAGAATTTGTTCCCAAGGATCAATTCCAAAGCTGTGCTAATTTGGTTTGTTTTCTTTAAAAAAAATGTTTGTGTGCGTACAATTCCTTATTCTAGTTAGAGACGACTATATACATTCTGCAACTTGGCTACTACTGGAAAGCCATTGAAACAAAAACAAGAAAAGGAGAAACTCTCTATTTTTACACCTTTGCAATGCAAACGTTTTGTAGTTTTAGATAGTAATATTGATTTAAAATTAGGTAGATTGAATAAACTCTATTAAGGACATGTTTGGGAACCTAAAGTTGATCCCTAAGGGAAAATTACGGTCGTTAGTTAGCCTATCCATATCGAAATTCGTTATTTGATAAAGATATCGAGATTTTTAGTGTGCGAATATCGTACATTCGATATCATCGTTCGCCGATATATTGAATGTTCTCGATTATGCTTCTCGTGGGTAAGAGCTGACTCCTTCACATCACGATAATGGTGCGTAGGCATTTTTGTAGCAATTATGATTATCAATGACAGTAATGAAGGAATGGTGTAGAGGATCTCTCCCCAAGTCCTACGTATGGCGTGGGTTAGGTATCCTACCTCTTCGAAATGAGTTTACTTTGTAAATAGTTTCAAACCCTCCTTCCCCATTATAACCCCTTATGTGAACCCGAATAGAGTAAGACTCGACTACGAAACTCAATTCAAAGAAAAATAAATCCGTTACTTCCAGCCTGATCATGAGTCAGCCAAAAATCCCAGATCACTTTTCTTTGTACCGAATGAAGAGGGCGTAGAGAATTGCTCCCAATATATGACTTCTCATATGCTATGGATTCGATTCTGCTAGCCTCCCTCCACGAGATGAGCTGACATAATAACACCCCCGGCTATGAATTTCATAATATGAAAGTTAAAAACAGTTTTATCATGAGCTCTCCTATATTTTGTTTAATTTTTCGAATTGCTGAGTTTAGGTATTTTGAATATTTGAAAAAGAAAACCCTAAAAAATATATAACGGATAAGTTATAAAAAGCTTATTCAGACTAATATAATCAGTCCATATTATAGTTTAAATGAGACTAATTTCTTCAAAAATACCCTCAATGGTTGTAGTGTGACAAATTCATAAAATTTACAAAATAACAAGAAAACAATAAATTTAGTTTTCTCCAAACTTGATAGAAATTCAAATGGGCCAATACACAGAGAAGAAATATTCCCCGGAAACGACCTCTACTATTTCTGTCTCAGTGCAATATCATACAAACTTGGACTGATCATTGACTAAACAAAAAGGATCATACGGATTGTTAGTGAAGAAGAAGTTGAGAAAGAACTATAGAATATTCCCGAAGAACATGGATACCCAGGATGCATGATGAGAAAATACGCGAGGAACATAAGTTGAGGATGAAGAAGGACTCTAATAAATGGATGAAATTATCTTTCAAATGAGAGGGCTTCTGGGAAGATGTGAGAAAGAAATTAAAAGATTATGTTACATGTTTTCTGCAATTTACTTTTCAAAACTTTTCTGATTTTAACGATTTTGCGTAGATAAGGAATTTAGCCATTTAGAAAAGTATGGACATTTGGACCATTTATATATAGAGGAAGAGGGTTGTTCCTATTGGCCGACTGTTATTGGTTCTTGACTGTACTTGGGCTAATTGCATGGTTTGATTCGAAAAATAGTTGCTAGAAGAGATATCTTGCTTTCTATTTCAGAAATGAATCCATATAATTTTTTATTTTAATGACTTTCCATGGTAAATTATTTATTCTTTCTATCTTCTCAAAATACTCAATTTATAGTCAGTCACAAAAAGACCGAATAGTCAATTTCTAAAATTGTACCCTCACCCCTTAGAAGAAAATTGATCATATTTTTTTGCATTTCAGAACGAATTAGATCGAAAGAAATCTAGTCATTATGTATTTTTTTTCATAATCGGAAAAATGTCAGAAATTGAATTTTATGAAAGGTCTAACTTTTTTCGGTTTAAAACGAGGAGTTATAGTGGTGAGGGAGAGGTTAGCAATTAACCCAGGTAAACCCGGGTATATAAAAACTGAACATTTTGTAATTTTTGCTTCAGAATAATGAGTGAGGTAAAATCTAGAACAATATTTGCTTGAAGATTTTTTTGAAATTTTCCTTAATTTAAAAGTTGAGAAAAATATTTAAACTTAATTTTCTCGGAGAACAGTGCATTATTTTAAAATATTTTCAACTTCATAGTAATCTGATGATGACCGTCTTTAAATCAAAAAAAATCTGGGACAATTCTGATTTATAATGTCAAAGCTACATCAGTTTTAAGATTTTGGAAAATTAATATTTGGATGATTAAAATGGTATTTTTGTTGTCAGCAAAACTTTGAACACCTGTATAACTAAAGATAATTACATCGATCAAAAACTCATTCTTTTGTCTATAAAATGTGATAAATTCTGAGTTTTATGGATGCATTTTTCTTGTAGTATTTTCAACTTTTTCTTAACGGGACACCAGTGTCCCAAGGGATTTACTCTGGTTATTTTTATACCTTCACTTTGACTGAAATAATATCTTTTTGAGAAAGACTGTGAAGGAAAATTTGAGATTAGAATGTGTCCCAAATGAATCAGCGACCTCATGGTACCTCATTTATAACGGATAACCGTACTCGAGCACACACTTCAACAGTAAGAGTCAAAAACGGAGGAGCTTGATGACAGAGAATTATAATCTTCATTGTCTACTCGAATTAGCCAAGTGTTCAACTTGGCTTATGAATCTTTAAAGTTTAAAGGATTAATTAACCGGCATTAAGATTTTTTTCTTCATCTATTACAAGATAAAAAATCATTGCTCAAGGTGATACTTGGGCTAAACATGTCATCATTCTAAAAGTTATAGTCAATCCCGCTTAGGGGCAATAAATGTAACTTAATCTTTATGCTCCTCGCTAAAAGGATATAAATTACATCATACCTGAAAAACAGAGGCAATCCGGCTAGCGATTTGAGAATGATTCCTCTCCGCTTCATTATCGTTCATCTCATTGCACCTTGTTAGTTCCTTGGAGTCCTTATTAAGGTACATTAAAAAGTCTGACATGGAAATCAGCCCATTGCCAAGCCGTTCCTCTTCGCGTTTCTTCAGCTCATTCAGCTTGCAAATCTTGTTGCGCAATGTCGACCGGGGAATTCCGTAAACGCTAGCGGCTCTTCTAGTGCCTAGACGACCGAAGCAAATAGCCTTGACAGCTGCGCTGAGCTCAGTCTCTGTATAGGGCTGTCGTGTTATTTCTGTTGTTGTGAATGGGCTCTTGAGGGTTTTCACTTGTTGAACTTCCTTCCCAGTTTCTAGCATATCTGGCCAATAGCTATTTGGAAAGTTTTCATTCAAATGACTCGCTTGAGGGGGCATAGGCTTGACTTGCTGAGTTAAGTCTGCGATGTTGGGTTTAGTGCTCATCCTCTGTATGTGCTGTTGGAGTAGGAGGTTTGTAAGGATATTAACATTAGAAGTGTTCTTCGACACTCCCTGCTTCATATTTCTCTGTCCGATTATGTTGAGGAATTGATTGAGAAAGCCGGTTGAGAGAAGTTGACTAGGTAACGGAATAGGTTGGTACATATTATCACTAAAAAGAATGTCGGTTGTTTATAAAAGTGATATAAAGCTGAATATTATTATTATTCCTCGATGAAAAACTTTTTTTACTAAAATAGTCATGGAATTAAACAGAGATTGAAGGTTTAGAAGGGGCAGAAGCTAAGAATTTCATTCCTTCTTGTCAAAAATCAAAAAAAAGAGTTTAGTCACCTTGAGAATATTACATCTTCATTGTCGGGAGAAGTGTCGCTCGTGTCGTTGGAGTGATCGTCGAGACTCATTTCATCAACCTTTTCTTGGTCATCGCCTAAAGTTAATAAATTGATTTAAAAATAACTGAATTATCAAACTTTAAGTAACTTCAAGTAATTTTAAAAGTAGGTGTTAACGAATCTTTGACAAGGTATCAGAATGATGCCTCAATAATATGAATTCAAGACATTGAAAATGTTTCCTAAAAATTTACAAGCACTCAGTTCAAATCCCATTAAAGCCCTAAGGAACTGTAGGATGAGATCAAAAATATTCCCAGAAAGCAATGCATGATCTGAACCACAAAGTTCTATTCAAATTAACAAAATTCATAGTTTTTGAAATTCAAATGTAGATTTTCAAAGCCTAATCTGCAAAATTCAAATGTGCATTGAATATCATTTTTAATTAAACCTTTTTGGAATGAAAACTAGAAGCTCTTATACACAGAATATGATTCAAGAGACGATAATCCTCATGGAAATACAGTTATTAAAGAGATTCTACAATTTTTGGGTAACTGTAATCTGTCACCATATGGGGCTGTTCTCTATTATAAATATGGAAAATAATTAAAGTAACAGTACACGCATAACTGTATCCGAAGATTGTCTAACTGAAAAAAATATTAATGCCATTTAGGACAGCTGCCCTTATTTCTTCAAAAACTTAACAAGGTTCTATATAAAATCGCTTAATTAAATCCAACTAGAGATGAGCTGTTGTATTGCATTAATTATAAAGTACATACAAATATTAAGGGCTAGCATAGTTTTTATATTTTCAAATCCCAAAGATGATAATCTTAAACAACATAGAACAAGCTTGACGAGGAACACTATGTTAAATGAGATTAATTGATCTAACCTATGAGTCCTGACCGCTGCAGTTAGGGATTAGCTAACCGCTAACTAAAATAAAGTAAGTAGTTTTTTTTAATTGGATAAATTAAAAAGAGTAGATTGGTTTTTGAGTCCTGTAAAGTAGGTGGTGAATACTGGATGAACTTGGGAGTGATTGACCAACAAGAGAGTGGGTAGACTATATCTAATTAGTGCCAGAAAGATGGTGACTTATCGACGGAACCCTAGGAAGTGAATGCTGCATTTGAATTTTAAAACTTTCCAAAGACAACTGAAGAAGAAAATGATTCAACCCGAAACGTCTTGTCCATAAACGCCCTTTTTACAATTATTATTACTCCGTCGATTGGGAGTCCCTCAATTCCATCTTCAAGAATGTGCTTTCAAGAAACTTCCCTATTGTACAACCTACTTTTCCCAAGGTTAAATACAGAAATGTATGCTTTAAATTTTGAATTTGGAGTCACAAGTTTTCTTTATATACGCAAATGAGAAATGGTATTGTATTCTACAGACTAGAATCTATCCATTCGGACGCTTGAGAAATGCAAAGTGAAGTAAACTTAAGAATGAACCACTTCAAAAATCTATGATATTTCTAGTTTGGAGATTACTATTTTAAAATATAATATTTTTCAAAGTAGAACTGATTTTTATAAGCTCTTCAATTCAGTTCTATATGAGAATAATAGAATCAGTTTTTTTTGTCAAAAGTACATGGTTCTAAAAAAATAAAGCATCTCTACGAATCTAGACGGTTCTTAATGGCAAAAATGCAATTGGACTCGGTCACGTTCGAGTAAACTCTGCTCTCAGCACTCAATTCATTCAATTCATCTTTCAATCAACTCTCCTTCAAATTGCAAGACTTGGGAAAAATGTACATCTAAGGTTGGCACAGAAAGGTGGGTTTCTTATATAGAGGAGACTGATCATTAAAAAGAAGGAGGAAAATAAAATGACCGATACTGAACACAATTAAAGCATGGATACAGGGAAATGTAACCATTTTGTTGAAGAAAAAACGAAAATGTAGTTTAATTAATAACACCTTTAACAGAAGCCTACGTATTATTTGGGGAGCTAGAATTCTATTCCGCAATGTAGGAGTGAAGAAATCGATAATTTCTTTTTTTCTCTGTTTCTATTCCTTAATTACCAAGAAGCTCAGGTATTTTCTAGATTTATTTAAACTAGATAGGATAAACCGTATTGTAATTCAAAGTTCTAAATGAGATGGTGTATTGGATTGTTCCCCAAATCCTATAAATATGATATCTCATACGGCGTGGGTTAGATTTCGCTCTCCTCCCTCCTTGAAACAAATTTACTTGGTAAATAGTTACAAACCCTCCTCTCCCATTATAACCCCTCACGTGAACCCGAAGAGAGTTAGACTCGGCTATGAAACTCAATTCTAAGAAAAAAACGTTAAGTCACAGTTCATTTCAAAATAAATATAGTTCATTCGGGTTACTCGTTACAAATATTTTTCTTTAAATTCCACGTACTTATCCTTGAGATTTTACCTTTATTTTGAGTTTAAAATCTATATCTGCATTCTTAGATTTTACTAAAACATTATATTCCACACATATTCTCAGGTATTTTGTATCTGGAATCATTTCTACAAATGAAAAAAATTCAATAATTTGAACATTGAGACTCTTCAATAGTATTTTGCTCATTTTTAATATCTGATTTTTATCCTCAATTTCACAACCAGAGAGTACGTTATTACATCATCAAATTTATTCAAGACCCATCAGGTCTCGTGAGAAGGGTCATTTTCACTAAATCTCTCAATGTTTCAGTGTAAAACAAGAGTTAACAAGCAATGTCAGAAGTCAGGAACTAAGCAAAATTACGCTAAAATAAATTATTTGTAAAATTCCTTTGAACTCTTTTCAACCTATGCTCCACTAGGGTTACCGTTATGGATAAAGCTCTTGATGAGTTTTCTATTCTTCGAAGTCTGCTCATTTATGTGGAATTAATTAGAATCGAGAATCCTCATAGCTTTTTCAAAATAAAGTTCCAGTAAAATCAAAGATTAAAAAAATACAATATCCGATTTTGCTGAAACTTGTTCTTGAAAAAGCTAGGCAGACCCGTGATAGTAAATGCAAGGAAACACACAATTCCTGATTGAAGGTTGAATTGACCTTTCTTTCTGTATTTCTTTAAATATTCCCAACTTGGAGATCTGATTAACAGGCTGATCTAGGATTTATATTTGGATGCGTTTCAAACTATTCACACATTGTTACTTTTCATTGCCTTTCGCAACTTTGTGAGAATAACGAAACTGCCGACTTCATTTGTTAATAAATATCTACATTGATGAATGGGGATGTTACATAATAAAACATGCTTCTCATTATGTTATCTATTCATACAGTGCAGGGAAGGGAAAAATAACATTTAATAAAATAATATATCACGCTCCAGATAGCAACGAAGAATGGGAAAATACCTCGAAATTCATTGAATCTTCTTTCAAAATTGTGATGCATGCTATGAACTTTTTGAATGATTATAAGAGAAGAAAAACATTCAAATATTTTGTTACTTTTTTCGGCCATTCAATGTATTTAAGTAACTGTGGATGACTTTTGAGAAATTCTTTTTGTTGTAATCTTTTGTGAACAAAATTACAGCTTCTGCTGAGAAGGTGAGCAGTTTGCTAGAGGTCTCAAGTTTGGAGAATAATCAGAGGATTACGTTAGCTGAGAAATACTTTTAGAGGGAAAATGTTAATTGAGGATGCAAAATTTTAATACACGTTAGCAACTGCATTAACTCTTAGAGGAATGATTAATGTTTACTGCAGAAAATCGAAGGCATGCTAGAGTTTGTATTTCGAAATTTAGGCATCTCGCTGGGGAAGTAGTGTAATAGACTGTAATTTAGATCGATCACTATTAAGAAATGAATTTATTTCAAATTATATTTTGAGTAAACGCTCTTTGTTTGATGGAAGGCTTATCTTTCAACAAGACCGATTACGAGCTTTTGCTAGTAAGTTGAGTCAAAAGGAGTGATTTATTTGGATCTCTTGATAACGCATGAGCAGTAGGGCACTGCTTGCGCCAAGATTTAAACCATGATTTTCTCGACTATCTAAAGATTTCTTGTGAGATAAATGTATTATTTGAGAACTACATGAAAAATGCTATCCTTTAGAAGAAAATTTCTCAATTAAAAGCCTCTTGCTAGGAAGATGTGACTGATGCGCCAGAATTTTGAAATCTAAACGGAGAATATTTAATCGAACAATCAGATTATCTTTAGGAGCGGAATAATTTGCTTCAAGCTTACTTCGATAATTGAAAAAAAACCATAGTTTGTCATTTGTTCATCTGTTAGCTATGAATCGTTTGATCCATCAGTTTGGCTAATATGTGGGGTGACCAGTAATAATTAATAGTTCTGAAGAAATGTGTTCGGGAACCGTAATATGTAAAAATATGTGATTCAACAAAAAAATCTCCACTCAAAAATCTCAAATCTGTTTTCAAATGATTATAGTCTATATATTTGAGAATCAGACTGAGTTCAATAATTTAGCATATTTTTGATCTCCTACAGAGTTTAATGATTCAAATCAACTCGAATGTATCCGCCTTAAGTATTGATTGCATAGTACCGTTTGCGCCTTTCTTATAAAATGTCACTAGACTCTCATTCCCTCACTGTTATCATTCAAATACCAACCTCATGAAAGGTACCTCGGTGATAGGGCCAAATATCTGAATGGGATTCGAACTCGGTGTAATCTAGTGCAAACTTTCTAACCACTGTGAATCTATCTTACAGTAAAATGTGTGAAAGAAAATAATCAACAAAATTAATAATTAACAAAAGGTACAGTATTTGATAGTCTGGAACAATAAGAAAAAAGTTATATGTGCTAAAGGAATTAATTTAACGGAACAATAAAGACTCACATCCATTCTCTCCAAGAATAAAGGCTGTGCTGAACTTTATTTTTTCGTTCATTGTCCCTGATATTTATTTTGCAAATAAAAGTAATTGCTTTCTCTCTATTAAACGTTTATGAAGAATTCTGCGACAGCAAGGAGTTTTTGTGCCCTAGGACAATACCATTCACTTATATATCTGCATATATATACTGTTATATTCATAATTATGATGAATAACATTATTCAGTGGGGAGATAGTTGCCTGTTATTCAAATGTACACGAAGGGATTCCTTGTGTATTAGAATTGTGAATGAATCCAAGCGATTATAAAGAATACAGTGTATGTTTATGTACATTGCTGTATTGCTGTTAATAGCTTGGGCAGGATGGAGATTGTTGGAGAAATGAGATACATTTTGTGTATGTATTTAGAGGATATAACCAATGTTCATCAAGCTACTTTTAACATGGAGTAGAGAGATGCTATTTACCAAATCTATCTCTGGTGTGTGCATTCAGTCTATGCGTCCATGTTGAATAACTTGATAGTGCGCGTTCTTTTCAAGTCACTTTTTAAATTTCGTTTTCCTGTCCTAATTGACCCTTGATTAATTGGGTTTTGACAGAATTTTGAAATTTTCTCGAATGAGTAAAATCTAAAACGCCAAATAGGCAAATTCAGCTCTGTATTATAAGGGTTTCTAGACTGAAACCATTTATAGTCAACTCTGTTGTTCTTAAGCTGTGTTAAGATTTGATAGGTCGAACATCTCCTAGGAATAGTTCTTGTCATATTACAAGTCATTTATTTAAAAAAAAGAGTCCAAAAAGGCTTTTAAATAATTGTAATCAAGTATAATTGTTGAACTTATACAGACATAGCAAGAGAAACTTGGAAAAAACTTGAATGCTAAGGTTTCAAAATTTTGGTTGGACTCTTGATTTGAATTCTTAATATTCGATTCAGATCAAATTACAAATATATTTGATATTTCTTGTCGGAAGATGGCATTGCTCCTCTTATAAAGAGGTTCCTTTTAAAACATTTTGAAGAGTTCACGAACAATCTCAACCATTGAGTGAATTGGTCATTATCAATTGATAAAATCGCTTTTAGCATAATGTATTGTAAAATAACTGTCTACAAGCATGTAGTTATTTGTGTAAATAAAAACATGTGTCTCATTTCTCATTCTAATCAAATCCTTCCGGGCTAAACCCCCACATTTGATCGCAATGGGCGACACTGTCTAATCTGATGGTTGTGTGAAGAAAGCAATGAGAATTATAATTGCATTAGAATTATTGAAAACTCAATTTTGAATCTTAACAAGATAATTTACACTCGCTTTGAAGTCTACTTATTCATAAAGGACAAATTATAATCAGAAATTTTCTTTCCCCTTTTCAGTTTCAGTAAAATATAATAGTATCATAGATATTGCTATTTTACTTGAAATGAAAAGCCCCAACTAGAATGAATTTTGATAGAGAAACTTATCAAGAGGACTACCTAACCAATTAAAAACTGTTATCTCAATTTTATTTTATTAAGAAAGGAAGGGAAATTATTTCCACTAACGTTTCAAATGGGAATCAAGAGAGCTTGAGCTAAATGGAAAGTTCTATGTTCTACTAGTCTCAAATGATGAATTACCTGAAACGCAAGAGCAGAAATAAGCCCCCGGTTAGCAACACGCAACACGCAGCTCATAGTCTCTTTTCTCAAACCGGACAGAGGGCTATGCATACACCAAACAGCACACACCGACGTGTGATTGGCCTAGTCATACACGGACTCGGACACATCCGTAAATGATTGGCCAGAATGAGCAGGTTATCAAACCTCTCTCATGTATAAATATCTATGTCGGTGTAAGGTCTGATGAGAGCCGATGAAAATAAAAAGCTTTTTATTTAGCTATTCAAACGTCGTTATTTCACTCCACAGCATGACTCTAAGTCAGCAACCTGTAACAACTTCGAGGAAATTATGCATATTATGTCCTCAAATGATAATAATTATCGGTTCATGCTGAGTGCGCTGTAATTTATAAATTGTGGCGTTAATTCACAAGTCTAGTTTATTTTCAAGTTGGACGTTCATAACTTAGCTTTGAAGACTTTTTTTCTCCTGACTACGAATTAATCATTCGTTATTTGAAAGTATTACACTAACTAGTCAGAGATACACAATAATTTAGTTAATTACGAAAACGTTAATTGTAGAAAAACTGAGAATCAGGACGATGCAAGAAGAAAAAGCAGGTCAAACTTCAAAGGAGACAGGTTCTCAAAGGATATCAAGAGAGGGTTATACAATCTAATAAATAAAATTATAACGAAATTCGGCCGTGCATCGTTCGCATCTCTTATCCAGCTTTATCCTCAGAGATAAACTCAACGTGGAAGAGAACGACGACATCGTCTATAAATTCAGTGGGGAATGCGGAGCAACTTACATTGGCCACACAAGACTGGCAATAAGAATAAAAGAGCACCAAAAGAACAATAGCTCTTCAATCAGACAACATCTCATACAGTGCAAAAGATGTAGAACGGCAGGAATACAGTCCAAATTTAGTATTCTAAACAGAAACCTTACAAATCACCAACCAAAGTTAGGCTGATCTTTTACGAAATTTCTTAGGTTAATGTTGTTTCTTGAAAGATTTGACGTTTTTACGATAATCGTGAATCAAATTGATCCTTTTTAAATTTTTTCTCAATATACCATTTGATCTGTAGTGTTATACAATTAATTACAGGGGAAACTCGTTAGATGAGTTCTGTAATCCCCGTAATGATACTACTAATAAGGGGTGCCTATAGTAGAATGACAAGTAGTCATACTGAGGCTAATAAGTGTATCGATCCTTGAGCACTTAGATTTTTAATTAATGACTTGAAATAAGGCAAGAACTATTCCTAGACATGTTTCGACCTATCAGGTCTCTTCAGTAGGACTATGTATCCCCTGAATGGGATTCGGACTCTCTACCAAGGGAAATTACGAATGAGGGGGTTTGATTGTTTTTACATACTAGATTTACTAAAAGAACACATCTTTCAAATTAGAATGCACCTAACAGCGTTTTTACTTATAATAATAATACAAGTTGACATAGGAGAGTCACAAAATAGTGTAATCTAAGAATTGTCCTAGACAATGCAAGTCGGGATAATTAAGAAGGAATCCCGTTTATTACCAAGCCAGTATCCTCTGTAAAAGTGTAAGACGAAGCGGAAATAATTAGATACATCTTGGATAGCCTTGCTTAGACAAATTATTGAAATAGGTGGACATAAAAATAATTACATCCCTCTTGCTAACGTTATAGGAACGGCCAGAGTTTATAATCATCATCTACTGTTATTTAGTTGACTTGATAATAAATATATCCTACGGATTGTGGTGAAAATATATACTTGATATATCTCCACTAATGCTATGACAAGTCTTGAGTTTCTTTTTTACCTAATTACAGACTACAAAATGTACATAATTTTTATGACGTCCTTTCCGTCAAGATGAATGCGAAAAGTTGGCATGTCATAAAGTAAGAAAATCTTATATGAGAGATCAAAGTGTTTCATCTTTCCTCGTGTTTTACTTACTCGGTAATTATAGAAGATACAAATTTTCAATTTGTTTTCCACTAATTTTGAACCTGAAGAACATGTATTTTGATTTGACGAAAGTTTGTAAGAAATACAGAAACTTTTAGAGTTTTAAATAATTAAAAAAGTCAAAAAAGTATGTGAACTCAGCTAAGCGAAAAAAAGGACCTTCATTTTATTAAATTAGAGCTATTCAAAACGATATGTTACCCTTAATCGTCCTGTCCAGTTAATTCAAATGTTGAGCGTTGTTTAATTTAGAGCAGGTTCCTTCCTTACCCCCAAGAACGGCTCATTTTGAAGCAGAGATACAAAATTATCACTTTGATTTCTTAAATAGCGTGAAAACTTTCTGGAAAAATCATTAGATTAGGTCAAGTTTTCTGATTCTAGATGAATTAAGAGTATTATATGTTGTGGTCAAAATGTTTAATTTGGTAATTATATATAATGACCGGTGAAAGTGTTTAATAAAAAGTGTCTTAGGTGTAAGACAGATAACCTTAAGAATAGCCAGAAATGCCTCTAGTCCTAGTTATTTTAAATGTATGATGTCAGATTGATTCAGTCTTTTCACTGCTTGATACATGGCAAAATACACAAAATTTTCAAGCAAAACTATTATAAAATCTTTATTTTTCAAAAAATATGTCTTCTCATTTTTCGAAACTGTAGTCCTTTGGAAGATCTTGCTGGTTATTAAAAGTTGATCCATAAAATATTCATTTTAAGATGTAAAAATATCATAAATCGATAAAACACTTTGACCAAAACACTCTTGATTATTCACTTTGACCGGTCATTATATATGAGGACCAAGTTTAACACTTTGAACACAACATACATATTGATTACAATAATATGCAGAACATTTTTCAAGAAT
>JJOG01003872.1:0-16624 GCA_000715275.1 Gyrodactylus salaris
CGAGGGTGGGGCGATCATCCTCTTCTTCAGTTGTCTGAGTTTGAAAATCGTCAAGATAAATTTGGGAAAACCAAATCCCCTCCTTTCCACTACATCAAACCTTCATACATAAACCATACTCATTCTAGCCTCAAATATATATCCACTCAAGTCACTCCTGATTGGTCAATTACTCTTAGTCTCAACTCTACCCTCTACACTGAAATAAAAGTTCAAGGATCAATGATCTAAGTGCAAGAGACGCACATCAACAAACAGATAGGTAGACATGTTTCTCAAATGCCTCTTCAATTTGAAGATGTCTTGACTGATCAGCTTCTTTTTTCAATTTTTCAGAAAAATAGTTTCTGATTCGGCTAGAAAATAATCTATCAGATCTTCGGCTAAATTTACAGATTAAAATGAAAATAAGGAGGAATATGTTTGAGAAGTGAACAAAATTTTTGTAAAATGTTCATATTATTTTTGTTAAAGTATGCATATTTTATATATTAAAAGAGAAATAATTTCGTGTCTATTGTATCATTTTGGTAAATATTGATTAAAGTTATACATTATGTGTTTTCGAGCTACTCGAGTCGGATTTTTGAATTTTCAAATGTAAGAAAATACTAACACTTTTTCACACAAATCCAAACCCTTCTGGAACGTAGTTCCCCGAATTACCATCTCACACCAGGTATAGACGCGTTTCGTCCTTTTGGGACTCATCAGTATACCGCAGGCGCCGAGACTCTAACCAGGTTCATTCGTTCTGGAGCCATGGATGGGCTTGCCAGAACGTTATACCTGGTGTGAGATGGTAATTCGGGTAACTACGTTCCAGAAGGGTATATTATCAGAGTTGAAATATTGAAAACCTATTTTATAATGGTAACTGTACACTTGTCTATTGTATTTTTACGGTACTAAATATATTATTATGGTAAATACCCCTTTAATATTTCTGACCATAGTATTTCAGAGTGGTAATGATGATTTATTATTAATTATAGCGAAATATTAAATCAATGATAAAGTTATGAAAATTATAAAGTGAAAGTTATAAAATCTCGTTATCCAAAGCTAACGCTTACTTTAAAAATGTATCCTAAAAATTTACAGGAGCTGGAGATAAGGTGCACCGAAAAGAAGTATTTGTGACAAGATCTGTACGACTGGTTTTGGATTAAAATTACAAATTCGAAAATATTACTAAGGAATATTATTTTTCTCCATGGTTATGATACTTTTTCTCAATACTGTTTGCTGGTGTAATTAGATGTTGAAAATAAAAAAATCGTTAAATAGGTTAAAAATGCATATATTTTTGAGCAAAATTTCTGAAATTCCTCTCCAAGAGATAAATCAAAAAAAGAGTTATTATTTATCAACTAACAACTGACATGTAAAAAGTGTATAAAGTTATAAGGGCTAGGCCTTTACCGCTGTCTCCTTGTGAGCAATCTGAAAATCTTTAATCTTCTGATCGATAATGAATGGATCAATGACCGTGTTGTAGGTTATATTGTCGACCTTGTAGATGCCGACTAGGCGGTTGGCTAATTCGAACATGTTGTTCCGCAACGAAATGACAATGAATTGGGCATTCTTGGTCTGCTCCTAGAGGAGAGAAATATGGGGTTAGATAACATTTTTCAGTTGAACGACTCATTATCGTGGAAGGTCTCAAAACAATAAATAAAAATAATATTTTTCGAGAGAAATGCATTTTTATTGAGAAAAAAATGCCAATTTAGTCATCCAAAAATTAATTTTCCAAAATCTTAAAACCTATGTAACTTTGCCCCTAATTTTTTTGGTTTAAAGATGGTCATCCCAAGATTACTACCAAGTTGAAATATTTTTCTCAACTTTTAAACTAAGAAAAATTAAAAAAAAATCTTCAAGCTAATATTGTTCTCGAATTTACCTCACTCATTATTATGAAATAAAAATTACAAAATTTCGAGTGTTTATATACCTTGGTGTACCCGGGTTAAACTGAAATACACTTTGAATGACAATTTGTGATACGAAACCCAAATTCACATTGTTTTCATTGGCCTATTATTTAGAGGTACAGACACACTAGTGAACAAAAACAGTAGACACTTTTTAATAGGAGCATTTCTGGAATGTCGATTTTATTGATCAGGGATTCATGTAAACCAAGAATAAACAATTTGGTAGCCCTAGTGATGGCTCTCAAGTCCAAAAGGGCCACTCAATTACTTTGTGTAATAATAATATTTTATTCGATCATGATACTACTCATTTTATCAAATTGTCTTCCTCAAGAAAATCAGCATCGCATCTACTCATGGTGATTCGAAGTGGGCGGATTACTCATCAATAAGTAACCTGGTTAAAAATATTTTTATCATAATTAACCTCTAATAATAGAGCAAATTAGAAATTGGAGTAGTCAAAATTTGCACCACTCCTTGATAATTACCACCTTTTTCCTTCAAAAAAATACAGCTTTCTACAATAATTAAATAGAAATTTTGAAAATAATTAAAAATAATCAAAAAAGGCATATTTAAGAGACGGGAGAAAAAGAGGTGCATCTGCTAGGCCTATTTGTAATATTTTTCAACCAAATCCCGAGAGAACACAGAATTGAAAATTAGCTCAAAATCTTTGAGAGAAAAAATATATTTTAACCCTTGCATCCTAAAGAAAAGAGAAGTGCACAGAAGAGGCTAGAATGAGTATGGTTTATGTATGAAGGTTTTGATGTAGTGAAAAGGAGGGGATTTGGTTTCCCAAATTTATCTTGACGATTTTTCAAACTCAGACAACTGAAGAAGAGGATGATCGCCCCACCCTCGAAACGTCTTGTCGCCCAAAAGTAGGACAAGTAGAACGTACCTTGATATAATTGCCAACAATAGAGACATTCTTAAAGTCCAACGCGGCGTCAATCTCGTCCATGACATACAACGGCGTGGGACGATACTTGTGCAGAGCAAAGACGAGAGACAAACTACTCAGGGTCTTCTCCCCACCACTCAGGTTGCTGATATTCTTCCAGGACTTCTTGGGCGGCCGGACGGAGAAGACGATGCCCTCGGAGAAGGGGTCCATCGAGTCTTGCATCTCGAGTTCAGCATCGCCGCCGAGAGTGATCATTTGGTAGATTTCCTTGAGGTAGATCTTGATCCTGTTGAAGCCCGTCATGAACTCGACGTGGCGTTGGTTCTTGAAGTGCTCCTTCTGGTCCTTTTGTTGGTTCAAGATGTCCTTGATGTAGTTCAACTCGTTGACCCGAGTGAGGTATTTGGACATTTTCGTGCGGTACACTTCGATCGCCGTGAGATTGGGGCTCATTTCATCGATTTCCGTCTGCAGGTTGTCGATTTCCTCCTGGGTGATGTTGAATTCTGGGAAGGAAATATGGATTGAGATATGATGCAATATTTTCTGAATTCGACAGTTTCGTTGAAAAAAAAACTTTCAAAAAAACAAGCCTCAAATGTAAAGAATTGCAAATAAAAAGTGACCTAATGTCTCAAAAACTGAGAAAAAATTCCCCTTTCACCCATTTCGTTTGCAAAAGAAATCTCAAAAAGGCAATAAATAATTTTTTACATGAAAATAGTTATTTTTAGAAAAAATACCATATTTAAAAAACATGCTTTTTGATTGAGAATTATATATGTTGCTTCAGATTTTCAGGAGTCATGATTTGACATCTCCCAAGTAGTCCCTCATTAAACTGAAATAACTAGAATGAAATTTTTTGATACTAAACCGAAATTAACACTGTTTTCATTGGTCTAGTATTTAGTGGTACAGACACACACAAAAACTAGTAATCAATGACACAAATTGAATTACGTGCATTTTATTGGTTGTTTGAGCTAAAAATCGATTGCAATCAACTGATAGAAAAAAAAACTGAAAAAGTGGCCAAATAAATTTGTAAACCTTGTTTCAGCTAGGAAAATGTACTCAGGCCTAGTCCTCTACAGATGGCACAATGAAGCAGATTCTAGGAGAGGGTTTCAATCTGGGCAACATACAGCCACATAAGCCATTCGGATACGTTAATTAAACTGTAGAATCTACAGTGTAGATTATTGAGTTACACGTGAATGCACAATTATTTGCAAATCAGCTCACGTTCAATATCGTCGGCCTTGAAGATCTCGAGGCCGTTCTTGCCAAACTTGCGCACCTTCTCGGACGAGGTCTCGGCGTCGTGTTGCGTGAGATCGATTTCCTCGTCCTCTTGGATTCTGTGCAGTTGGAGTTGACGCTGCTTGGACATCCACGAGTTCTTGACCTGGTCATTCTCTTGGACTTTGGCCTTGACGTTGTCGAAGGCTCTCTTCTCGGCCTCCTCCCTGGCGCAGAGTTCATTGAGAATGTCTTGTCTCTCTGATTGCTTGGCCACTGACTCCTTGCGCTCCTCCTCGAGGGTGTTGAGGCGGACCTTGAGGTCGTCTTTGCGTCGACAGTACTCCTGGGATTGTTGTTCGATTTCGCGGAGTTTTATTGTCGCCGCCTCGAATTCATCCTTGATGCGCTTCTTTTCTTCCTGCAGAGACTGGAGTTTCTTCTCGCAGTTTGTGCGGCTGCGTTCACGCGCCGAGATATCCACTTCGAGTTTGCTGAGCTTACGAGAGTTCTGAAGGGAAATTAAATAATTTAAATTAGATCATAAAAGTGTAGAATGAGGTTTTTTGTAGAAAATCCTTGCAATGAATAATAGTATTTTTGGATGATGGAACATTATTGATGGTCCAAATAATTACCTCTTCAATCTTTTTGTCAATTTCCTTCAGGCTCCTCGTGAGAGGGCCAAAGGTCTGCTCAGTGAGATCGTCAACCTGCTGGCGGATCTCAGCGATTTGTTCAATGATCTTCTCCGCCTTCTCCTGCTTCTTCTCGGCGTCCTTTTGTAGTTTAGCGATCTCCCCTTTGATCTTCTTCACCTCCGACTCTGAAGGGGCATGAGAGTTGGCCCTCTTGAGGTATTCTGCCGACTCCTTCTCCGCCATGTCAATGGCACGTTGGAAGCGCGGGAGTTCAGCCTAGATGGAAATATCATAGATGACGAAAACTTTTTTAACAAGTTATACTCGTGAGTAGTAATGATGGAAATAGATTCGTCATGAAAAAGAGACCAAATATTTCTCTTTTTCGAAAGTTTTGAAGATTGGCCAAAAACAGAGGTCAAATAGGAAAATGGTAAAGATTAGAATTTTGAGGTGATCTGAAACAAATTCTTAATCTCTGGAAAATGGATTTCTAAAATCATTAAGGGCGAAAGCCTACCTTGGATCTGAGGAGATTGGAGTCGAGATCATTGATCTGATGCTTGATGCGGTTCATGGCCTCTTCGAGTTTCTGTTTGTTCTCCTTTATAGCGTTGTACTCAATGGTTTTATTCTTCAAATCTTCCTCCAGCAGACGCATTCTACTCTCCGAGTCCAGTGAGCCCTTGTCGCCGCGGACGGCGCTCTTTCGAGGAGCTTTCGAGTTGGCCTGCTTCTCTGACGTGCAGATGCGGCCGTTGATGGGCCGACAGCCGCCGCCGCTCATGGCACCGCTCACTTCGACTAGTTCACCCTGAGAAGAATAATAAATGATTTTTTTTTGGGATTAATCAATCTTGAAATTTGATGGTACTACTGATGAGTAAGGCTGTAAGTAAAATAGCAAATAAATGGCAAAATTTATAAAAAATAGCAAAATATTAATTCTTGCATACAGCTATGAGCCTCTGATTACTGCACGACATAGTTGAAATGAAACAATGAGAATTCTACTCAGGCCTTTTTCTTAAATACATTTGAATGTACCTACTAAGGAACAAGCCTCCTAAGTAATCCGAAGTTCATGCGTCTTCATAGGACATGATTAAAATTAATCACTCAGAGAAATCAATCGAGTCGATCCTTCGGATACAAAATTGATAGAAAATCGTTCCTGTAGAAATTAGCAAATTGCTAAAATAAAATTAGCACGCAAAGAAAAGTAGCATAAGAGATTATTTTCTGAACTATAAACGATCTCCAAATATAAATCACATATTCTCAACCACCTTGATCTATCATGTTGTTTGATAAAAATAGCAAAATTCGCAAATTAACTGCCCTACTGATGAGTGTTGAAGAATAAAAGAATTGACATACTTTCAAGGTGACGACTCTAAAACGCCGGTTGGCGCTAAAGGCCGTAGCAGTGGCCATTTCGAGATTCGGCGCGACCAGAGTATCACGAAGGGCAAAGTAGAAAGCCGTCTTGACCCTCTCATCCGGAAAGTGGATGAGGTCGAAGAGACGCGGGGTATCTCTGCTGGGCTGCTCAAAGGGTCTCTGAATGTCGCGTTGAAAGCGTTCCATCTTGTCCAGCGCTATGAAAGTGGCCTGGCCAATGCCGTGCTTCTTCAGGTACTCAACGCCGGCCTTGGCTTGGTCAATGGTCTCCACGACAACGTTGTCTAGAGGACCGCAGGCAGTGGACACGGCCACGTCGTACTCGGCGGGGATCCAGGCTAGGTCTCCGAGACGGCCGAGGATACCATTCAACTCCTTGGCCTTCATCAGCTCATTAAGGACCTTGTTGGTGCCCTTGAAAGCAAACTCTCCATTCAGGTCGGACAACTGGGACCGGATGGTGTTGATCTTCTCGGAGAGAGCGGATTCGCGTTCGGTCACTTGTTGCCAATCGCGTTCCGCTTTCGAGAGTTGCGTCTTGAAGTGTTGATTGGATTTGGTGCCTGTTTCGGAGTCGTCCAGGTTCTGCTGGCAGGCCTTGAGGGAGTCTTGTGCTGTTTGCAGACGGCGCTGGGCGTCTTCGTACTTTTTCATCTCTCGGTTGTGGGCTGACATTCTATGAAAGGCAGACATTTGAAATATTTAATTTTTTAAGATTTTCTGTAATTAATTTTTCAAGATTTTTATAAAACCTTGAATAATTTTGCACAAAAATTAATTCTGACATAAACTAGTGAAAATCATCTTTCCCTCTAATTTACTTCGTAAGAATGGGAGCAGTTTTAAAATTAATTCTGCTAAAAATTTTCACTCCTGTACTCACGAGAGTAAAATTAATCCAGGTTTGAACTTTTTCGTTTAACCAAGAAGGACATTTTTTAATAAAAAAGGGACTAACTTGATTTCAAACTGTTGATTAGAGATGACATATTCCGACTTGGCCTTATTCGCCTGCTCCTGCACCGACTCCAGTGACTTCTCCAAGTCGTCCGACTTGGTTTTGAGAGGGGCCGTCTTCACCTCCAGATCTTGCATCCCGTCCTTCATGGCCTCCTCCTTTACGTTCTTCACCTCTTTGAGTTCGTCAATTTTGGTCTTCAACTCAGTCTTTTTCAGCTCGATATCCTCGGGGGAAATGACAAAGTCACTGAGCTTCTTCTCCTCACTCTTGATCTTGGCGTTGACTTCCTTCCCGAGGCCGCGGAGGTGATTGAACTCCTCCAGGTACTTGGTGTCGTCCTCTTCAAACTTCTTCAGCGACTTGGCGACCTTGTCCATCTCCTGGCAGATGACTTCGTATTCTGACGCGACACGCTCAACGTCCGCTTTCAATTTGTTCACCTCGACCTTTTCGGTCTTCATAGACTCGCGCAACTCCTTCACCGAGGCCTCCAGCTTCTTCAGATCGACCATGAGGATCTCGCGGTGCTTGTTGCGCTCGTGGATCTGTCGCTGGTAGAACTTGTTGCGCATTTCAACGATAATGTTGCTCTTCTTGAGATACTCAATCGCCTCATCGCGGATGCCTTGGAGTTCGTTCTTTTCCTGCTCTATCGCCTTGACTCTGGTCAGCTTGTCCTGTTTAATGTCGGAGAGCTTTTCAATTCTAGAGTCGAGTGTCTTCAGGGGCTGCGTGAACCTGCTAGAGCCGATAATGTCCTCTAGGTATTCTAGGAAGCCTTCTTCATTTTCGCTGGGCGCTTTCGGCTTCATCAACGAGATCTGCTCCACTTCTCCCTGTAAGATGAGGAATCGATTGTGGTCCAAATCGACGCTGTTCTCTCTGAGGAAGCTACCGACATCTTTGAAGGTGACCTTCTTGTCGTTGATAAAATAGGTGCTCGAGTTGTCTTGAAAAGCCTTTCGCATCACAAAGAACTCTGAGTCGGAGACAAGTTGGTAGTCGTGCGGTCCATCGCCGGTGTCGATAACCTTACGAAAGTGTATTTCAACGGAGCAATAAGGAAGGTTAGGGAAGCGTTCACTCTTATGGATGAGAGTGGAGATTTTCTTGGAACGAATCTTTTGTGAGCGAAAGCCAAAGACGAAGAGGAGAGAGTCAATGACGTTCGACTTGCCGCTGCCATTGGGCCCGATGATGCAGGAGAAGTTCTTGTGGAAAGGGCCCAGAACTTTACGGCAGGCGTAGGATTTGAAGTTGGTAGTAACGATTTCGTGGATTATGAGCCGGCTCTGGGACTCCTGCGTCATTGGGTCATAGGGTGGTGGAGGCTCTTCGATAGGAGTGCAACTGCGGATAAACTCTGCGTCGACATCATCAAAGCCTTCTACAGCTGGGTTCTCCATAGATTATTGGTTTGTAGTCTAAGGACTTTTTGACCGACTTTTGACTGATTTGAATTATAATGATTGGTGTATTTTAACAAGCTATTTTTTCAAAATTTTAGTAACGTGGTGTTTTAATCGAAAATCTTATTAAAATTCAATAATTGAATTCGAATTGATATAATAATAACGAACTCATTTTGTCAGGCTTAATATATAATTCGTTCATTGAATTATTTTGTGAATCTGTCAGAGTTCAAAGTTCTATGATTTTTCTAAATTCTAAATCATTGTAGTTTGCAAGAAATAGTATAATGTACTTTTCAGAGATTTACAGTTTACCTTAGAGTAGTAGTTTATCAAACTTAGTAATACTTCGTTTTACATTAGACTATGAGTTTTTTGATATGTAAGTATCTAACGTGTAATCACAGGATTTTGTTCCTATAAATAGAAATAGTTCTGGAATAATATGGAATTCTGGGTTTTATTTTATTAGGAATTTAAAATTAACTCATTTTATAGCGACTGAAAAGAGTCTTATTGTGAGAAGACTAAAAAATCCATCCCAAGAACATCCTCGCTGACTATTACTCAGATAAGGTGGAATTGATTTTTACAAAAAAGAATCTAAATTTAATTATGTTCTGGATATCTAATCTTTAATTATTATTGAAATAAAATCATTTCTTCACGCATTTGATGTCAAGAGATAGGGGGAGGGGTCAGAAGAAAAAGATAAGATGAGTCACAAAGGCAATTGCATAAATAAAACAGCCAAAGAATTAGAATAGAAGAAAACTTATCTATTATTTTACGACCTTTGTTTATCTGACCTATGACTTGAGAGCTAATAATTATCTGACAGACCCCCTTTCCCATGAGAATTTCTCAGGGCCTGGGTGTTTTTTGTTTCTTTTATGTTTTCACAAGGACTGTTCATTTCCCAAAAGGGGGCCTAGTTTGTGAGGAGATAAGAGGTAAGATTTTTTAGGAAAATACATTTAACTTTATTGTAAATCTAAATCTAAATGAAAAACATGGACCTTTTTTGGCAGTCGCTAATGATAAAAAGATTATCTTGTAAAAGTCTGGATATGTTCTTGTCAGCACCGGCAAGCCATTCTCTGGCACGGAAGGCTGCCAAATGTGAATAATAAGTGGGGGCGGGTATAGAGACAGATCTTGAGCATCGCATGAAGGCGTAACACAGAGCGTATGTGAAACTTTGTAGGTTTGATGCAACCCAGTTGTTATCGTCATAGAGAACACAGTAATGGGCAGGCACTGATGTCCCTTGTATTCCAGCGTGGGAGCATAGGTAAAAATCGAATTCGGAGGGATGAGTGATTTCCTTGTCCACCAAGGTACCTGGAGCAACATTGCTACTTCTAATTGATAGAAGTAATTAGTACTGGTTTTTAATTAATCTAGCTAGGCTTTCAACTTACCCATCAAGTGGCATAAAACGGATGTGATGGCGCTTTTGAACGGTGATATAGGTAATGCCAGGTTCATAACCAGGTTGAATGGCCTTGCATGCTTCTTGAATATACCTCAACTCGCTTATGAGAACAGATAGGAATTGACCTTCACTAACACCGTCACGATAGAAGATTAGTCTAGTCGGGAGCTGACCAGTCTCTTTCTTACAGGCTAGGATCAAGTCTTTTACGATAAGATCGAGTCTGTCAACAATCTCTTTCGTGGCTCTGTTACCCTTGTCGTTTGTGAGCTGTTGGCGGACGACACACGAGTATTTCATCAAATCTGCAGATATGCTTCCCGCGACTGCAGCAATGGATTTCTTGATTTCAGTGCCATAACCTCCTGGTCCAGGGTGAGTGACATCGATGCCGAATACTTGAATTACTTCGTTCTTTGGGGCGCAGTAGTTTACACGCCAGTTGATGCCACCAAGTTTTGCGTTAACCTTGAGAAGAATGTTGTTGAGGGTTCTTGGTTTTGTAATCGTGACAGGGAGAATGCATTGCGTGACAACGCCGATGGCCAAGTCTCCTAGGAACTTGATTTTGGCGTAGGCATTCTTGTCGTACATGACAAATACGATTAGGTTGATGCCATCCTAATAAGGAGAAAAAATTAGATTTCTGGATAATAGTATTCATGAACTAGGAAACAAACCCTAACCATATCTGGCATTATTCGATCAATGTCTGAGGGATAAGCTTGGATGACAGAAGCACGGGACATGGTGATTCCAAATTGTCTAGCAGTTTCTGGCATTTTTTGAGCAACTTCATCTGCTTCATAAGACTTTCCACGTGCTCCGACTGAAATAACTGCCCATTTAACAGTTACATTTTTGCACGCGGGAACATCAAAGGAGTTTTGATTCCACGATCCTTGAGAGAACGGCCTAGGGACTGGTAGAACTCGACCTTCAGCTTTGACCATTTCTGGGTTTATCTTGACGCCATGCTGCTTCATCATTTCGTGTTTGCTGTTTGCGAGTTGCGTGACATAATCAGAGATTTCTCTAAACCTCTCTTGTGGCTTGACAGCTGCACATCTGACAATCTCAGAAGCCAAGTCAGCCTTGGTAGCGTTTGGCGCTTGGTAAGGGCATGCGTGTAGCAACTCCATTGGAAGGTAGACCTCTCTCTTTACACTAGTGTTCACGCAGGGCAGGTTCGGGTAACGAAGGGTGATATTGTGATGTTGTTTGAAGTAGTCAAAAACGGTCTGATTCAAGTCTTTGATGATTAAACGCTTAGAGTCGACATCACTGAGACTCTTGACAGTCAATTTTCTCGAGTACTGCTTTCCATCTGGGTTCTTGTAGAAAGAGGCCATGACTTTGAGGTCTTTGATGTCGTAGAACATTTGCTTCCACTTATTCGGATCTTCCATACTGTCACGGTACTTTTCGTAAAGTGTGTCAGCAAGGGAACCAGGTGGGAAGAATGCTTTGCAAGTCTAAAATTAAAACTGATTAGCTCAAGTTTATACTTTGAAAGTCATCCAGCAAACTTACCATGTCTACATTGATACGGACCTTCCACTGAGGTCTAATTGAGGTGAAGATTCCTCGATGGAGATTAATCAGCTTATTCGGAATTGGTTTTGTAGGTTTGTCAATGTAGAATGAATTGCGAATAGAATGATCGGCCTTCTCACCAGAGATTGACCTAAAGACACAGTCGAGGAACCGGATTGCTTCATGGGGATAGTTTTCTGTTGAGAGTTTGGTACCAACATAGGCTTTGAGAGTTGAACTGGTCACTTGCTGAACCAATTGAATTTCATAGGTGGCAATTAGATCACCACGGCCATTAGGGTCTTTGACGATTGTCTTCATGTGCTTGGTCGTAGTGTCGACTCCTTCAAGTTCCCTCAGACTGAAGAGAATTCTACCACCATCCCAGGATACATCAGAAGGAAGGGATTTGTGAATGTATGACTTAAAGCTTCTCAGGTCACGTGGGCTCATCTTGATTGGTTCATCTACCTTATCAGCGAAAGAGACATTCTTTACCTCGAAATCGTACATATAAGCATCTTTTGGTGTGAATTCAATGTCGAAGCAATTAAGGCCGACGACTACAGATGTGCCAATATCACAGAAACCGGGCCTCTCAGGAAGCTTCAGTCTGTCGGAAAGGGCAAGCTTGCAGAGGGACTTGGTTATTTGAGAGAATTGGACCTGACCATCCAAAGGGATTGTGTTACCACCCCCACGGACACCGCCTCCAAAGCCACCTCGACCTCCGCGCCCGCCACGATCGCCGTAGCCACCACCACCTCTGTCGTTGAAACCTCCTCTTCCACCGCCTCTATCGTTGAAACCTCCACGGCCACCTCCACGGTCGCTGTATCCTCCGCCGCCGCCACGGTCATTAAAGCCTCCTCTTCCGCCGCCACGATCACTGTAGCCACCACCACCGCCACCACGATCGTTGAAGCCTCCACTAGGTCCGTCGTAACCCCCTCTTCCTCCACCGCCACCACGATCATTGAACCCGCCTCGGCCACCACCACGGTCGTTGTAGCCACCGCCACCACGATCGTTGTAGCCACCGCCACCACCACCACGATCGTTGAAGCCACCTCTTCCGCCGCCACGGTCGTTGAAGCCACCGCTCGCACCTCCTCTATCATTAAAGCTTGATCTTTCTCTATAGTTATATGTTAATAAGTATGATTGAATGTTTTATCTATGTATGGGGCACTTACCGGTAACCAGACATGTTTAGAATAAGACTTTTGATTGAATGATTATTATCACAGCAGTTAGTTAAAACTATAACAAATTCGGTTCTTTTTTCAAAATAATCATTTGTTTAAGAACAAGTAGTTCATATTTATTTAAATTTGAAAACTTTATTACAAAATGCGCAATTCATCTGCTACTCCTTTCATTAATCCATTTGATTATGCATAGCTATGTGGATTTTTTATGTCAAAAATTATTCGCCAAGAAACAATCACACTGGAGAATATGCTCCCAGATAAAAAGCAGCATGTGGAGTGTGATGTTCAAGGACTCCATAGTTTTTCTCATAATCTACCTTGTGATAGCCTATACAAATTACCATCTAGAGAGCTACGAACCCAGTCGGAAAGAGGAATTTGATAATACAGTTCAATACTTTCAAAAATTTGCTGATGTCGTCCCTCTCTCAGTGTTGCTCTCTTTCTTCGTTGGAGCTGTACTAAGTCGTTATTGGACGCTAGTTCTGTTGATGCCAAAGATTGGAAACCTCGTCCTCTATACAGACTTTATGATTCAGACGCAAAACATTCATGAAAAAGAGCCAGTTAGAGAAATCAAGAACTACATCATTCGAAATGCTGTCGTCTGTTGGATATTGAACATGTTGACGCAGAGTAGCCTTATTGGGAATCGATTTTGTCGAAAGAAGGCTAAAAAGTTTCCCTTCTGCGACACATTGCTCAAGAGGTTTTTCACTCGCACACGAACTGTAACACTAGATGAACTATTCAATACCATTGAAAACGACATTGATGTAAAGAGTTTCAATCCACAACTTTTGACAAGGGAGGAAAAGTTAATCTTTGTTAAGCGGGGTTCAAATGGTGAGTCAATTTCTGTGAATATTCTTATCTAGATCCTGACTACGTACCCGACTGGTGGATTCCTTTGATTTGGATATCAAAGATCTTGAATTTTACCTACGAAAATGAACTCTTTTACAGCAAGGAATTGTTCGATGAGCTTCGTACGTCTGTCTCAAATTTTCGTAAGGACCAGGCGGAAGTTCGTCGTTTTAATCAATTTAAAATACCCCTTATTTACACTCAAGCTGTGGTTATTATTATTTACGTTTATGTTCTAACAGAGCTGTTCACAATTGATATAAAAAAGTACAAATTCGCTACAAATTCAACAACCTACCGATTGCATCAGATATTTCAATTTTTCCCCCTCGTTTCACTCATCAGATTTACAATGTACATGGGATGGTTTAAGATTGGGGTTAACTTGATGAATCCCCTCAATGAGGAGAATAGTAAGTATCCTACAGACAAGTTGTTAAAATTCAATTTGGAGTTGGCAAGCCTGTACTCAATGAATGATGATAAATTTATACCTTGTGAGTCGATCTGTAAAGGACCTTTTTTAAAGTCTAAAATAATTTACGTTTTAATTGGAAACATTGTATACATTGTACAATCATTAGTCATACAAACGCACCGTTCTCATTGGTTGTGAAGAACTAAAATGACTAATTTTAAGCCTTGGTGAAGAACGACAATATCGTTGGCAAGTACAACATTCTAAAGAATTACCAAAACTCGTGTAAAGAATTGAATGAAGCTGATGATTCCTACTTGATAATTGATCGTAGTGTTTATTTGTTTAAACTACACGAAGAAGGTAATTCCGAGGAATCCGGAGGACTCGAGCAGCCTTCAATCTTCAAGACTGAATTTACTAATGTTGATGGCTCTAACGCAATAGTATTCGAGGAGGATATAATGCCAAATTTCCCGAGAAATAAATAATTTAAATTCTGATTTCCTTCTCTCAAAATAATTTTTGAGAAATCATTGAGAAGTTTAGTAAAAAAAGAAGATTTAATTCATTGAGAGTTTACTAAAAAGAATAAATGACAGACCCATACAATCTAGATAAGGATTACTTAAAGTCAATAGACTGCGTGGGTTATCCATTGATAAAGAATGGCCCTGTACTACCGATCGGACAGGCATTGATCGAATATCGTAGAATGATCGTTTCGCAAGCTGATGCTGAAAGGAACACGCACATACCACCTTTTACGATTTTCAGCGTTGAGAGTAATATACATCTCATTATGAAACAAATGGTTGATGGCGCAAGCGTACTCGCGTACCAATATAACCTCTGTAATCAATACGGCGTTAGTGGATTCGTGTACGATTACGATACCAAGTATTTGCTGGGGAAACAGGAGCCAATGAGAGTCTTCATGGACATTGTGTACAGGTGAGGCGACTTTAAAAGCCCCTAGGGTCTTGAGTTATTTAAGAATTCCTACTGTTACTCTGTAAAAATTCGATAAACAAAGAAAGGCATTATTTATGACTCATCATTGTAAAGAAATTTTGTTGTGAAAACTATTGACCAATGAGATTAAAGAGCCAATCAAATTCAATGTAAAGTAAACCGAATGAAATGAAAAATGTTTACTGAAAAGTAGGGTCTAGAACTTTGTACATGCATTCACAAATTCTAGTACAAAAATTCACATAGGCTAGCTTTATGCTTGATAGAAGTGGACCCACACCTCAATTGCCCAAACGCTTGCCTGGTTGAAGAGGACTTTTGCGACAACATTGAGAACTCTTATCCATTGTGCCTGCTGACTGAACCGTACTCTAGTAATGTCCCGTCAAATTATGATTTGGATGATTTCAGGAAATATCCGATTTACTCTGAACTAAACGACAGAGACCGCTGGCCGATTAAGCTCTTCGAGGCCTTTGAGCCCACCTATAGAAAGAGATTCATTGAGAATAATATTGAGGCAACCAAGAGGCCCTTTTGCAAATGCGCCCATGGTTATAAGGTAAGTTTATGTAGGTATACTCAATACTAGAATCAAAACGTCAGCGATAGAGTCTCTCAAATCAGCTGATTTTTTCTCTGTGTAGAAGAGGAACCTTTTATATGCAAAATTTTAGACGAAAATTTTTTTTTCCTGGGAAAGATTGAAAAAAAAACACTTTTATAAGCCCTAGGTCATATGTTCAGGATTGAATTTTCTCATCCAGATGAATGAACTCTTAATTTATTATGGGTTTTATCGAGAATCTTCACGCTGATGAGAGTGATATTGAGTCTGTAATCTACAGCGATTTTCTGATGAGGAAGATAATCTTGAATCGACTGAGGATCCCTTTGCAGTGAACCATTAAAAAAGTGACCAACAGGTTCTCTACGAGAGATTTTTTGTCTCAACCTATAATTTTAAGCCAAATAATTTACCAACAGAAAGAAAAAATAATCAAAATTTTTTTCCCAATTTTTCTCAACCTAGAGCTAGGAGGGTTAAATATTGAGACCCCTGTTATATTTCGTAATAAAAATGATTCATGAAAATAATTTCGTTGAAGACCCCTTTTTCAAAATGCGAAGGAACAGAGGGAAGAAATGAAATGAATGTTGAATCAACAATGTTGATTATCGATTTACGAAAACTTATCTCTACTTCAAATTTTAGTTTTTTATTTAAAGATTTTCACGCCTCTTTATCACACGAAAATTATGAGAATTATTTTTAAGACTAATTTTTGATTTCATAAAATAAGATTAAAAATAGTTTTACTACTCATAAGTACTAGTCTCTTATATTGGCCAAGGTTGGGATTATAACCATTTTAACCATTTGAAGCAAGGATGATATCGGTATGAATTCTTTTACGATTTTTTTTGTGAATAGAAGTTTGTATTTTATTAGAAAACAACTATTTAATAGGTTCTATTACCATTAATTTGTATTTATAACCTCATACTACTTGTAAGTGCTAATACAAAAGATGTTGAGCGGATAAAGTGGGGTTGACTTTCGCGAAACTGGAGAGGACATATACTCTATCACATTATAAAATCATGAGGGTAAAGGAAATCGTTGTCGACAATAAGGGGAAGGATAATG
>KL567013.1:2196-14248 GCA_000715275.1 Gyrodactylus salaris
AAATTAATAAAGAAAGATTTCTATTTCTAATTGGTCGAGAGAAAGGAGTGTTGAAGAAGAGGAGAGAACCAATCAGAATAGGACCAAGATTTTGTATATAAGAGACTGAGACCGATATGATTTATTAACTGGAAATTGTTGCTGCGTTAACCGCGATACCCTGTCCCACTCCCCGGTGAAGAGACAACTGAAGAAGAGAGTGATCGTCCCACCCTCGAAACGTCTTGTCGAACGGCCCAGACCCTCCCACAAATCCTTAGAACCTAAGGTATAGAGACGACCAGGTCTCATAGATGTATTGAAAATTTGTCAAATAAACAAATCCCTCTATAATGAATAAAGTTTATCATTTTGAATAAATACCTGAAAATATCTAAACTTACTTCTGCTGACAAATTCCATAATTTGACTTCTGCCTTAAATAACAAGATTTTATGAGATTAGCATTTTCTATTAAGATATGAGAGCCTTTAAACTAAATATCTGCACAGACCTCTTCTATGAATCTACATAAGAATTCCAATGCATCTCAAAAATGAGAGTTATGGTCACTGTCCTATTTAAGTCGTTGCAAACATCTCTACTTAATAGCCAAAAAATCTATTTGAGAAGCTTACATTTACAACAGGACTCTTTAAAAAGAATTGAAATTAAATCTTGCCTCCAACAACATAACGAAAGTTTAAGGAAAATCGCAATAATTGTTATAATTATTATTTGACTTACGATCCTATTCGGGAGCTGAAGTAATAAGAGATTGAGGAAGCGTACATGTAGGCTATATGCAAAATGTAGGAATGTTCTAGGATTCGGAATGCAAACCGCAGTTTATGCTTCTCATGGGTTTTGATAATTAAAATTAACTTAGAATGCATTAACTACGGATCTCGATGAGTTTCGATTAAGGCACAACCGAGGATTAGCAATCCAAACGGATGTATTCAAAGTTAATTTGGATTATCAGAACCAAAATTTCGATGTTGGTTATTACTTACTCCGCCAGCCCGAACCTGGTAGCGTAAAATTTAGTTAGAACCCTCTTGTAGCTCTTAAGTTAAATTTTAGAGAACAACTATATCACTTCAGAACTGTCTTAATGTCAGCATTCAGTGAAGAAAGATTAACTCACTACATTTCTATTACCCTGAAGATTTAAAGTTGTGATTTGAGTAAAGGTTTTCGTTTAAATAAAATTGTAATTTTACAACATTTTATTCATTATACTCACTCCCTTTCTTTGTAACTAGTTAGAGAAATTATTTCTGTTCTTGATGGGAAGCATTTATAATAAAAAATTTGGGCTGAAACTTGAGTCAGCGTACTGTGAGCAATATACGATCGTATTTAAAAATTGAATTTCACTCACGTTTGAGGCCTAGTTGATAAGAAGGATATGATTTTTCTGCAAATTTTAGTATTTCATTGGTTTTGAAAGAAATGGTAATTAGAAAAACACTTAATTCTGGATCCAAGTCAAAAGGATATTTTTGATTACTTACTCTCTTTGAACGCTGAAAATTAAAATTAAAATCAGATTACTTTTTATAAATATTTATTTAATAACGTAATGTTATCAGCAATATAGACTTACACTTCTTCGCTATATATTTACATCAACGAGTGTTTGTAAACATACGGATCTCCTCTGTAGGAATTACAATTAGATACAAGAGCCTCTGATACTTGAAAAAATTTATAATGGGAAAATTCTCAAATTTTTATTTTTTTTAAAGACTTTAATTTGAACATACGCTTCTTCGCTAGAATTATTATTAAACTCTTTAGAATATAGTATCTACACTCTCCGATAAAATTAAGAGCAAATTTATGGTCGCTCGCCGAAGGTAACAAGTTAGAAGTCAGAAAATCTCAATGAATTTTTTTCATTTTATTTCAATCTCAATAAAGACGAAAACACTTAGAGCTTTCAATTTATTCATCAAAAGATCTGTGATTAGTAACTCACGCTCCTCTTTAAATTTAACAAAGTATATTTAGTAACCTCGTGATATTTTTTTTAAATATTTACATGAAGAAAAGAAGAGAAATAATTATTTTAACTTGGGTCAGTCCAATATTTTTTCTTGAAAGATTTTCCGCTGTTTATGAAATTTGATATTTTTTTGCTGCTCTGTTAATTCAAAAATGTACAATTCGTAGACAAGAAACATGCTCTGAATTAAATACGCTCAACTCATTGCACATCTTTAGTTTTCAGCTACTCACCCTCTTCTTTAAAGAAAATAATTTCGTATCAGTTTTTAGAAAATTCTACTTTTCTTTGCATGTTTTAGGAATGCGTCATCAACAATTTAAGGATAATCAAAATGATAGGGGTTGCCTTATATTCATTCTTAGAATCACTCACAGATTTCTTAAATAAAAGAATTGGAGAGCGTTAGAAAATTTGAAAAATCTCTGAAATTTAGCCATTTCTCAACTCGAAATATTTAGATTCAAGAATTATTTCTTACCGAGTTTCTCCTCTGAAAAAAAATTAAAAATCTTCATGTTATAGAACCATTGGTGATTCAGGTTTCTTAATGATTCCTATATTCACAGACATGAGCTCTATATTTTCAAACTCGATGATTTGATTCCCTTATAAAGTATCGTGTTTTCACGAATATAAAATTGCGATATTCGGTTTAATGTAATCTCTCTCATCATGATTTGAAGCCTTTTCATCAACTCACCAATCTCTTCTTCAAAATAAATCGTTTGAATATCTAAGTTGAACTTATAAACCACTTCTGAGACAATAAAGTCTGGGGTATAGCTTGAGCTTGTTTCATAAGCAGTGAAAAAGATATCTAATATTTAAGGAATTCCTTACAGAACCTTTTTTCTAATAAAATATTAGAATGAAATCGAAGTACGGAGGCTCATTTAATCAATTTATTTCTATGAGAAACGAGTTAAAGCTTGCATGCAAGTTTTTCTTGGATAAAAATCTGTTTCTTACGGAGACTCTTCTCTATGACAAATAATTTCAAAAGTTAATAGCTTAAATGGGTTCACAAAGTAGCTTTCCCGAGGTTAGTTCTGATCACTTATTAACGAAAGACGTGTATTATTGCGAATTTTCTCTAGAAAAAAATCGATTTTATCAACATCAAACATGACAAGTACGCAAATAGCAACTCAAGATGTATTTAACGTTCGTTAAAAAACAGAGCTTTTCCATGCAGGTTTGCGTGAATTCATTCGGGCTTATTCCTTACGAATGGACGCTAAACTGAGCTCAGATTTTATCAGAAAACAGGATTAAGATCAAATCTTAGTGCTTTAAGTTTTTCTTGCTTTTATCTCACATTTAATCCACTGCTTCCTCTCTGTTAAGTAGAATTTTGTTTATTTCTGTGCTAAGATTGTGATATTGAGTAACTCTCGTCGTTAGCTTCGTGTACAACTGCCTACAGTTCATCGAGGATTTTAGGAAAGAAAAAATTTAATTTTCATGAGACTGTAGAACCTTTGATATATAACAATGACTCTTGTTCGTTCGGTTTATCTAACACGGGACTAACTTTTATGGGCACTAGAGAGGTGAAAAAGAAAAAATTAGGTTTCCAGTTGTCTTACTATTTGCTATATAGGGTTTTTTTTAACTAATGACAAGTTACCGATTTTAGAGAATCAACTTGTATTTATAATAAATATATTCTACGAACTTATATCCAATAATATGTCATATGGTTAGAAATATTGCGATAGTTACTATTTATAGGTTTTCTATTTTTTCTTCTTTAAATTGAGTTTTAAAGCTGAGTCTAACCATCTTTGGGTTAAAATGAGGGATTATAATGAGGAAGGAGGGTTTGAAACTACAGGTAAAACACCCAAATGGTTCGGTAAGGAATAGGGATGGTTTGATTTACAATGAATTTTAAATGATACTCATTGGCTGTTTTTGTTTTCCTAATTTAACAAGCCAATGAGTATCGTTTAAAACTCATTGGAAACTAAACCCTCCATATAAAAAACGCAAAAATTAAATTTAATCAAGTTACTTTTGGGTTTTTTTACCTGCATTTACTCATTTCGAGGAGGGAGAATACCGGAATCGAACCCACGCCATATGAGAAATGCTATTCTAGGAATTGGGGAACCCAATATATATCTGTAACGACAACTACGGCATATATTCTCTGATTTAATTTCATTTCAAGAAGTATAGGGGCCACATAGAATGTTCAGTCTCCAACAAATGAATCAGTAGTTCTTACATCAGTAGACTCTTAGAATTTGAGTTTCATAAACGAGTCTAACTCTCTCCTGGTTCTAATGGAGGGGTGAACTTTGTTATCATGTATACTCACCTCGCGGAAGGAGTCTAGTAGAATCAAACCCACGCCATAAGAGGAGTCATATTTATTAAAAGTTAGGAAAAAATCCTATACGCTAGCATTACAATTGATTTTAAATGTTTTTAAAATAGCAAGAGAGCATATAAACAATCCTGTTACATTACAGTTAGGGAAAAATAATAACCAGTTAGCTGATCGCAAATGAGGCCTCTTAGTTAAGGGAAAGCTAAATAATAACGTCAAACTTTAAATTTCAACCATTAGAAGAGCTGTTCGACTTCTGCCATTTGATTGAAATAATTTAAAATTTTAGATAACTCTACCGGGAATGACCAATACGATTCTTAGAAATTGAATCTAATATTTGAGAAACGATTATTTCTGAATAAAAATGCGTAATTATTGATGCTCGTTTATCTAGTTATTTACACTACTGAATAGTTACTAAAAATATCTAGTCTAAATTTAGATTTAATATAAACTGAGTCAATTACTTTTTGTAATACAGAAAAACATTAATTTTACAGCTCACTAGAGGGTTCATAACACCAAAAAGAGGAGTGATAGGAATATTCCAACTACCTACAACTAATTGAAAAAAATGTTAGGCTTTCGAATGACATCCCTTTCGTACCTCAATAATATTAGGTTTCGAAAATACAGCTGTTAAAGTTTTCGCGCGAAAATAATTTGAATTTTTTCTCTCAATTTTGAAATTTATTCTATAAGCAGCTCTGACTTTTCTAATTCACATTTGAAATTGTCCAATTTTTTTCCTTTCGTAGATTGCTCATCGAATTACATGCCAAATGAAAAATCTTTCATCTCAAAAATTGAGGTCTAAGATTTTTTTCGTAACTTTTAAAGAAGAAATTGTTTCGAAAAATGTTTAAAATTTCAAGTTCTAGGAGGGTTAATACTTTATTACCAAAAGTCGAAAATGGCGATTCAATCATTTTTCCTGATTGATAGTAATGTTTTCATTCGTTCATCTGTCTATATTCTGCCTTTTGAAATGAAAGTTGGTATAAATCTAATAAAATCTTTATTCATGATTTGAGTACCAGAAATCTGTCTAAATTTCTGTTGAAGGAGAATCAATAAAGTTGACCCGTTTCTTATTGCCTCTCGATTTACAAACGTTTGTCTCCTTGTTCCTATTATTTCTTAGAGCTGGAGCTGATAAATTTGGAGGTTCGATGTAAATGAATCTTTTCTCTGTTGGAATGACCTTGAAAATGTTCATAATCAAATTTAATTCAGATGAAATTAGAAAAAAGCCAATGAAATCGTTGTACTCTAATAAACCACGTTACAGTAGTGTTCACCAAGACTCTCATAAGTGAGATAAGTGAACCTAACCAGCGCAATTCAATTGTGCATTGAATCTTATTATTGTTCGTAATAAAAGAGATTCATCAACATGTCAAAATATTTTCATTTCAAAGAATCAAACAGCCAATGAAATTAGAGGAACTATATATAAAAATATTCTAACGTGTAGAAATTATTTTCAGGCCTAATTTCAGACATAATTCAAACATAGTAGGACAGAAATGTTGGCCTTGTTTGTATTTGCTTAACGGTGACTTATGGCTATAGGTAGAGAGTAGTGTTCAGGAAATGGGTTTGCTAAGAACTCACCGGGCAGTTAATTTCTCTTGGCTCAAGATCATTTGAGTATAAGGTCTCTGATAGAAGACAATGCTGTTTTAAATTGGCTTCAAGATAAGATTTCTTAATGTTTCTCAATGCTCGCTTCCTGAGAATGGACAGCAATATAATTATGCATGTAAGCATAACAAGGACAAACATTAAAAACAAGATAACTCTTTCGAAAGCATTCCCTTGATCATTCATTCCAGGTGCTAGGAAGAATAAGATTTGATAAGAATCATTATGTAGCTTGATATTGCTGAACTTAATATTGTGTTTAGAACTTCGAATAAATCCATTTGATGAAGAAAGAAATTCATTTGAATATTAAAAAGTGCAACGCTCACTAGTTTGACAAACGAAGCCAATTTTTTCATTGCACGCCATCCCTTCAAAATAATCCAAAAACAATACCGGACATTGATGGTAATAACTTCTCATTGAATATACCCAAACCCTTGCTTTGAACAGTTGGTCATCGATAAGTTCTTCTGACATTATGACTAGGTCCCTTAGAAAAGTTACGTAACTCGGATTGTATTCTTCTACAATTGCCAAATGTGAATTGAGATACTTTCCACAGAAATGGATGGCTTCTGTGTGATTAAGAGCAATGCCAACATAGAGATAACAATGACCGTTAAAATGCTCCCAATTCATAGGACAATATATTGAACCAAAAAGGATGGTTGAATTATCCTAGATGTAATAAAATATTAATTTTGGACTCTTCTGTTTGGTATTCTGTCTGTGAGTTTTTAAGTTTTCAATATAATGATCGATCATCTTTCCTAAATAACTCTATGACGATCTGTCAAATTAACAAATGAATAATATTAAACTATTAGACATTTCTGATAGAAATGAATCAACGCACTGATGTTCTCAATAGAAAAAAAAATATATATCGAATAATTTTTTAATCGTAAAGTTCAATTATGGTTGAATGGACTATGTTGAAACGTATAATGGTCAGCTAGACTATAACCATAAAAACTAAATCAAATTGGATCGTAGTAGATGATTTCAATAATACAACACGGTTGCTATTACCATATGGAAGGCTGTGACGTTAGCTAGGAATAAATACTCATCTTTCGTCTCGTCTTTCACACGGCTCATAACCTGACTCATGGTTGATCTAGGAAAGGGTCCACCCCACCAGTTATATTGTGCGTTGAGAACCTTTTTATCGTAGCATAAGCATGAACTAAAGGCTAGCGATTTATACCAGCTGGAATCACAGTCAAGACTAACATTTGAGCACTGATCGAAGTAGGATAAATTCTTCCTTCTAAAAAGATTGAATTGTTTGATATAGTTTAAACTCATGTCCGCGCTTCGCAGCTCTAACCTGTTCAGCATAATCTAATTTCTGTTAAGGATTCATAAGCTCAAGTCTCGGAACTAAGATAAAAATAAATGGCCGAGGACAATATAATGTATGATAAGTTTCATCGTATACTTTTTTTAATTTTATGTAAACCCCAGTATTTTTAAATTTTTATGATTCAGCTCGAAAAACCAATGCAGTGCACGAATTTCAAAATGTGATATTGATTACTAATTTTTGTGTGTGTCTGTACCACCAATGGTTTATTATCACAAATTGAGATTCTAGTTATTACTTACGACGATGGAATAATGCTAAGAGTGCTGTGATGTATTCGAATCTAGTCAAAAATCTTTTTCTAATACAGACTATTCCCAACTCATCTCAATATTTTTGTTGACAATAAAAATTATTTTTATAAATTTTAACTTTTTGAAGCTTAATTGACGTTAATTAAGAGTACATATTTTTATGCATATTTAAAACATATTATCCCATAATTTTGCATAATTTTTGATAAAAATGCATATTTAAATTTTTATTTTGCATATTTTGGGTTGCCCTAGTTATTACAGTTTAATGAGGGACTACTTGGGAGATGACGAATCTTTCACTCCTAAAAATCTGAAGCAACATATACTTCTCAATCAAAACACACGTTTTTAAATAAAGCATTAAATATAGTTACTTTTCTAAAAATAAACATTTTCATGTACAAAATTATTTTTTAAGATTTATTTATTTTAAAAATAAATGTTTTTTCTGGTAGCCCTACTCATATCTATGAAAGAATTTTTTTTAATAGTCACGCCCTCGAAAATTTGAAATCCCAGATTGCGAGAGAAGATAACAATGCAGATTCCTCGTGTCATCAGCTCAATCAGGTAGGATAAATCTGATCTAGTGATCAATTTTTAGGGTATTTTTTCATTTTTGTAAATTTTCCTTAATGGATTATTGCCTAAATAAGAAGTTTGTTTTTCTTGTTTAAACTTGTTCGATAAAATGAACGATAGATTCAAAAGTTACTTAGTTATTGACTTGTTTGACGTATGCAGATCGTAATTCGATTTTGGATTCCAAAAGAAATTGTGGTTAATGACGATATGAGCATTCTCCAAGTAGATTACTGAGTTTTTAGTATAATTTAAAGCCTGATTTCCTTTGAAGAGGTTCCTGATTATTTGTCCCCCTTGTATCACACCCAGAGGGTTCCCACCACCAAGGTAGAGTATATGACCGGCAGTGTTATTTATGAAGGAATTTCTTGAGAAGTGATCCACTCTCAGACCTCGTATCACAATTAGCTCTTTCAAATCGGAAAAGTTGTCAAGGAAGTAGTTTGAGGTGAACTTCAATCTCAACTGAGTTGAACCTAAATCCTCGTTAGAAGGGTTCAAATGTATGATCTCAAAAGTGACTAACTTTCAACCTTAACCATTGTGTTGCCCGTGTTGTCAATGAGATAATTATCAGATATGTTGAGTTGAGAAGTTCCTTGAAACTGACGATCATCGATCATTATCAGCTCAAAGAACCCAGAATAATTATCTTCAATATAATTATTCCTTATTGCTATTTCTCTGGAACCAAAGTTATCAACTGTGTTAATGAGATATTTTTCTGCAGTAAAATTGAAGACTAAATCTCGTTTTCCATTCCTAAGAAATCGTGAGCTTATAACCTGTAATGTATTGAGGTTATTTTGTGAATTCATCAGACGAAAGTTGAGAATTGAGCCTGTATTATTTTCAAAATTGCATTGCTCCACGATAATATTCGATTTGTTATCTAAGGAAGTTTTTACAAAAATTAGATTAGATTAAAAAAACTTACAGATTTCCTCTTTTATATTATTATTCTGTATTGCCTCAGCTCTGATAATGAAGCCGTGATGGGCAAGCCCACGCGTTGAATCAAATCGAACAGTTATTGTATTAAATGTGCTCCCTGAATTTATGGAAATTCCCTGGAATTTTTTGTTAACCTCGTATGTGAGACTTTTGATTAGGAAACTATCGTTTATATAATTTCCTTGGTAGAGATCCAAACGGTTCTATCGAAAAAAGAAAGATTCGTAGGAAAAAAGTATAATAATAATAAGAGAAACCCAAATTCATCACCCCTCATCATGAAGAGTTTTGATTTAAAAAGATTGAAACATTGAGCATATCTGTTTGAGTGTGTAATTTATCAGCTGAATGAATATATGAACCTATTTTACGTAGTGTTTAAATCCAGGTAAAGTATGGTGTTCATTAACCAATAAGGGTTTACAATTTGCATTCAAATGGTTTTAGATTTTGTATGGCCAATGAAAAACGGTTATTTATTAAACGTAGATCTGAGAAAACTTTCTCTCCACTAGTTCAATGCATGTCTCTTACCCCCATATATCCCCATTTTGAATTTGCTTAAGGTGCGTGATAAAGGCACATTTTGTCTATGATTAGAACAGTTTTATCATATTATCATTTGTCAGAGGTCAAATGTAATAAAAGTCCCTCTGTATCAATTTCAGCGTTACATAAGTGAATGAATAAGTCACACCTTTTTTGATGCAGAGGATAATTTTGTGTAATAAAGGGCGTGATTCTAAACACATCGTACACAGAGAAAAGTTATTAAGCTTCTGATTTGTTGTTTCAATAAAGGTTCCAACTGAATAAAACTAACCAAAGGAGCATTAAAATGATTCAAGTTGAGGTACAAGAATTTGATATGGATCTTGGAATTAGAATATCTTCCAGCGAAAGTCTTGGTACATGAGACATCTTGATTTGATATTCCATAAATGAGATTACTTTTGCGCAGAGTAAGTACAGGGGGTAGACTGCAAAAGTTAATAAACGATTTCAGCTGTTGGACTATTGTTAAATCTTCGAATTTAAAGACACTCTGTGAATATTGGTCTTCATAGTTTGGTAACCGATGAGAGTCATCTGCTGAAAATTCCGGGTGACTGTACAGGCCAATGATTTCAAAGGGACGAGGGCTCTAAATTAGTAAAATAAAAATTCTTTAAACTTATGAAATTCTCGCTGAGATTTGCTAGTTTCTGGAATATGAGTAAAAGATTTTAAAATGTTGGTTAGAACAGTTAGCGGAAAAAAATGAGTTCTTGAAATAAGAGAGAAGGCGAAGAGAAATGTGGCCCAAATTTCAAGATATGACTCCCCATATTGTGTGTGCTGGCTCGAGCATTACATTATCAGACGAGTTCTTTGAGGATTTTCTATGATAAATAACTAATGAAGTTATTAAAATATCTCTAGTTATTATTCGGGCGAACAGAAATAAGTAACTTGACCAAAATGTGTGATTCAACATAAGTTTATGTAGGATACGGCGGAAAATGCCCTTGTTATTCTATAAAAGATCAATTTACCTCCAATTGAGCAGATTTCTCCAAAGCTGGACTATTTGGGGTTATTGAATAAATTGTAACAGCTTCTCGATGAATTTCTCTGAACGTTGAATTCGACAGATAAAATCCGTTAAGTGGGTTCACAACAATAAATCCTCTTATTGAATTAATAATCTTTATTCGGTTTATGCTGTGCAAGGAAAAAAATCAATCAATATTATGATATTTCACGATAACATTGAATGAAATGAGAATCTATCAAATCAATATCTAATCTTAATCTTAGGAGCTTTTTGAGAAAACTACTAGACCGAGTTTCCCGAGGCATCAACATGGAATGTGACGATCGCCAATACAAGACCATCTCTTAGTTTTAGTAGGATAATTTTAGTAGAGATAATATTTTGAAACTTTTTCCTGCACACTTACTAATAATGGTCGGGACACACACTATGGAATCATAGTTTTAGCCCGGGTGAAAGGTAAAAAGTACTTGTGAGTAGTAGGGTAAATCGCCATACACTCTTAATACAAGCGTCCACTTTTTTTTAATGTTACTATTTTTTTTATATGAATGTATTTATAAAGAGTAAGAACCAAATGTATGTTTCAAAGAGGAATCTGCAAATACCGGTATTTCTCCCTATCAGGCGTCATCAGTACAGTTATCCCCATCTCCCAACAACTTGGAAGACGTTTGAGTACAGTAGATTAACCATTTTACACCAAATCTTTGAAATTTTCCAATTGGCCCTCACTCATCATTCATTGAGATTTTTAGTAGTATTTCAATTGTATTCTGATGAAAATACAATAACTAAAATATTTATTTTTTCGCCCAAAAATTATAATTGAAAGTAAGAAAACTAACAGCCATTTCATCCACTCATACAGCCAGACATTCCGCAATATGGCATCATGTATTTGTTCATGTAGACGTTATGGCCACCACAGCCACTGCCGCAACCACCGGCGCAACCGCAACCAGCTCCCATCAAGCCATTGCCCATGCAACCAGCTCCCATCCAGCCGTTGCTGAGGATTGGACAGCTTCTGCAACTGTTGCAGTTACAATTTCCGCTACCACCGTTACAGGCACAATTGCCACAACCACTACAAGGGGAACAGTCAAATTATTGGGTACTTACCAGTTTCCACCTCCACACATGTTTATTCTTGATTTGATGAAGGACATAAGAAATGCTCTGACTTATATGCTCTCAAACTTCTGAGCACACACATTTATCTCTATGAAATTAATTTCTTAAACTTCATTATCTATTAGACAGCCATATTGAACTAACAATCAGTAGAGAGGGTTCGTAGACGAATTCCAAGCTCTCTTCACGGTGTGGGTTCATTTTTGCTGTCCTCCCCACTCGAGAT
>JJOG01003886.1:0-12030 GCA_000715275.1 Gyrodactylus salaris
GAGCTACGGGTTCTGGGTGAATAGTCCAGGATCAGTGGCTAGTGCATTGGCCAATCTACCAGTCGCGAGTTTGATTCCACCCTATGGCATACTGAAGAATCCAAATAAGGATGAAACGTTTATGTCTGGTCAGTGATGAAATTCTCTTTATCTGTACTTGCTTTATCTAAATAGTCTTATTTCCATACAAACCTGACAAAAATCACCTATCCTGATCTACTACTTTTTAGTAGGCAAAAAACTTCCTACTTGAAAATTATATGTTACTGTTAAAGGGGTAACCTTGTTAATGTGTACACTCTCAAGCTTGCTTTGTGCATATTTCTTGCATTAAGTGACATGAATTGTCACTTATATTGTTTTTTCATCATTCAAATTAACTTCGAATACATCTGCATTCGGTACGTATTGCAAGCCTCCGTTTCTTGCCATATTTTAAGTATTTCAGTATGCCTTATAGGCACCCCTTAACATTAGTATTATTGCGGGGATTAAAGAGCTTATCTAACGGGTTCCCCCTGTAGTAAAATTGTAAAACACTACAAAATCGTCGATAAATTGCTAAGAAAAAGTTAAAACTAAAGATTCCTTGACTTTTTAACCTCCATTTCGAGTCAAGTAACCACATCTGCCATTTTGGATTTTACTGAAACTTCTCTTTTGGAAAAACTAAGAAGGGAAAGAAAATTTGGAATTCTTATTTCTCCTATTCGAATCAGCAGACTTCAGAGGATAGCCGACAACTGATCACTTTTCGCGTGTATCTTGCTCATTAAGAACATAGAATAAATACCAGATATGGTTGCTTTACACGATCTATGCCCGATCAAAAATGAGAATTATTTTAAAACCTTACTCTTTAGGGTCTTATATTCATGAAGATACCCTTCGTATCGAAATCGTTTGTCGATCAGCCACAGAGAATCTGATTTGCATAATAATTTTACAATTAATTTTAACACATTCTCTTGAAGATTAAAAGAGATTAACTAATAGCTCTTTCCATGAAATCGATCTTTGAATCAAATATTCCTCAGACATGTAATTCACTGGATATGAATAGTCGATTCGAAGCATTATTCGTAAGACGAATTCAGTTTGTCTATTACAGAAACGAGCGCAAAATATTATAATTATCATCTTGTTTACATCGGAAAGATGCAATCATGCAAAAAGCAGATCAATATGATTTAATGCACGAGACATTATTAGCCAAGCGGCTATACAGGTTTTTTCATAAACTCGCCAAAGTCCTAAGAATACTCTCAGTTTTTTCTAAGCGTATCCTCGGTACGATTTTAGAAAGGAACTATTTCGATTATGAAAATCGTAAATATTTTAAACCTCTTATCATGGCAAAAAACACTTGGAAAACAAGCTTGATCTGACAATAATCGGCGAAAATAAAGCTTGTTTGTCATGATTTTTTTGACAAATTTTTAAATTTTTTATCTGCTTCGTCAATTGCATTTCTGGTTGTAAATAAAGAAAAACATGATAAAAATTGTTAAAATTTATCATGAAAAAGGTTGAAGACGTGAACACTCTCAGTGCCGGCGAATGACCAACTTTGCAAAAAGTAACCCAAGTATTACTCCAATAATCATGAGACCAATGGTGACGCCAGCAACACCACCTAAAAATGTAATTTCATACCCCCAACAGGACGCTATAGTTATCAAGTGACTCACCTCCAGTCAGCGATCTGTACTTTTCTTGCTTAACAATTACATCTTTGATGATCTTATTCGAGCGGATCTGTTTGTCTGGAGCATAATTTTGAAATTTAATTTCATTGAAAAGACACAGAAAAAATTGACTTTTCTGATTAGATTCGAGTTAATGCAGATTTATGAGATAAGCGAGCTGTCTGGAGATACTGTATTTTATCAAGACTATCAGCACTACATCTATGACCGCTCCTGGGATTTCCAATCTAATGAGGATCTTCATGGAGTGGAGTCATGCAAATTACATAATGATGTATGGTCTAAAGTATTCTAAGATCAGACATCTCCCAGAATACCTTTCTAATAAACAGTAAATGGCGCAAGATTCTATTTCGCAATAGACTTGATCCTTTTCATTCCAAGGTAATCGCATAATGGTAAAAAGGATTGTTATATGGAATTACTACCCACAAGTCTTGATATAGAAATTAAACTTTTAGCGAAAATTGTTAACCTCTCACCATATCTGAATTAGGCCATCTTATTATCTGGTTGCTTCTGTTTCTTCAAGCTGATTTTTTGTAATTTTGAAACCACTCCACTGTATTTAAACTGTATTTGAGTATTTTTTGTTGAGGTGTTTGGTGGGTATTATTTCTTCAATATTTTTTACAAATAAGGCCGACGCTGAACATTCTTTAAAATAATTCCCTAATGTTTCCCCTTTAACCGTTCTCTTTTTACCCTTTCTTTTCTCCTTTAAGGAATTCTCAGATCTCAATGTTCTTTTGTATCACATATGCAAATAATAATCTTATTTTTCTAAGATATGTATTTTTTTGTATATTTATGGAAACAATTTATGACCTTCCATTCCCTTTCGAAAATCCTGTTCAAAATACTTTTCCCCATTTTTTTATATCGCCCTTTCCTATTTACCCCGATCTTTAACTCTATCCCATTTTTGCATGATCGTCCCTTTTAACACACCAACCTCTATGAATCCTTTTTCCCCTCTCTATACTCCTCTTTCCTCCCCTTCTTTTAAATTTTCTTTCCCCCTCCGCCCTTTTTCCCTCTCCAGTAACCAAAGATATGCCACGAAAATGTTAATACAGACCTTTCAGAACATTTTCAGTATTTTTGCCTTTCATTGGAGTTCATGAAAGCAACTCAATAATTTTCCAGCAAGATTTTAACGCAGTATTCGTTTCTAGGGCATCTTTGGGGCATCCTAAGCGAGAGAGTTTACAAAAACAATAGACAATTTGAAAATCTTGTGGATCTTGAAGAATGCATCAAAAATGAACGACAAAACATGGTATTTGATGGGATTAAACCTTTAATTACTCCAATGGGAGACCGAGTAATGGAGGTTGTCAGAAAAAATGGTTAAAAAATCTCATATTTGTAAAAAATAATTGCTGCTTTTATTTTCTCACGCAATTCAATGTTTTAAAATGTAATTTATCATTCATTCATGAGGAGAAATTAATAAATATATACTTCATAATAAGAGTCTATAATTTAGAAAAAAATCAAATCGAAATTTTTGTCATGAAGTAAAACCCCAAAAAAGAGAGTGGATCGCTTTAGTTGTATTGTCGAAAAAAGAGATACAAACAAGAGTACGCCCCCCTAAATAAATATGAAAAGCAATGATTTGCCCAAATAATTGACTCACTCTCTTGTATCAGACATGAATACTTTTTGCCAGCATCTCTCCTAATTATTTTTGTCAAGTTCATCTCTGCAGAGTTCCCAAAACTGAAGGTCTCCTTACCTCTGAAGCAAGTGATGAGGAAGACGCATTCCAGATTCATCTTTTCTATGCAGACAGATTGCGGATTTTGGGAATATGGCAGTAGTACTCCGTAGTTGTCAAGGTCGTCCGAATCGAAGGAGACCAAGGATTGAAAAATGTCCTCAATCTTTCCTAGAAATAGGATTCATCAAAATTATCATCATTTCGTAAGCAAGCATCTTTTCATTCAACATTAAATAACCTTCTGGTTAAATGCTAGAATATAAGATTAGAATGCAGAGTTTAATATGATATTTGCAAGAATAAATAATTATTCTTAAATGTCACTAAGTTTTTATAATGTCCTGTTATAATATCCTTTAGTAAAAATGTTAATATTAACAATTTTCTTTAGCAATCCCTGTATATAAAAAGTGACAACTGAATGAATAACATCGACTTCTCATATGAGTTCAAAAGAGGCGCTCACTTCTATAGGTATCGTGCTGGTCATTAGAACTACCGCGAGCGGTTTTCAGGGGAAGTATGTCGAAACTCAAGTAGCACTCATTTGATGCATCAACGAACTGGAATCCTTGACAGGCCCTCTCAAAAGGGACCGTAATCTTTGCCCCCACTGCGTCCAGTTTCATAAACTTTGTTGTATTCGTCAGACAGATTTCGGCGCACTCCTTCAGGTCCCCCGTTTTCCCGAGGTAGCCGTCCTCGATAAGTTCCTTCTCTACTTTCTCAAAGCTTCGTATTGGATAATCTGAAGGAATAATTTAAAAGAAGGGGGATATTTGAGAGTAGAATCAGAAGAAGGAAATTGAAAAATATTAATTTGAATTAAATTATTATCAACCAAGGTGTTTAGTGTTTTCCTACTTCTAAGTAGTAGATCAGGACAGATAAAAAATCTCTTTGAGTGAAATAATTCATTGATCCATCCTCAAATAATTTGAAATATAAACAGAAAAGGAAGGGCTGAAGGCTTTCATCGATTAGGCTGAGATCACGGGATCTTGATTAATGTTGAAAATAAGATTCAGCGCACATTTGAATTACGCGGGTTAGTTTTTTCCTTGGATACTATGTGAATGAGCATGATTTAATCCACTGTTTTTATATAATTTCAACCTAAGCAGAATAATCTTTCAATGTAGTTTGACTTGAATAGTTCTTGAGAAAACTATGAATGAATTTTGACAGTAAAGATATTAAAGATTTAAAACTTAATTAAATGCATGCAATTTTTTTGTTAACAGAATGTCTTGTAGAGAATAGAAATTTATATTAAGATAAATTATCAAGATTAGATTATTGATAATACTCACATTCATAGGTGTCAATACTATTGAATGGGATGATATTGCCTTCCGCCTCGATCACAAAAATGCATTCGTAAAAGTCATTGTTGTAGCTGAAGTAGTTGAGGAGGATGTAGCTGCGCACCTCCATGAAGTTGTCAATGCACTTTTTGAGGGAGATCTTCCCCTGACTGAAGAACTTTCCCTTGATCATTGAGTTCTTGGCGCGTCGTATCGACTTTTGCTTGCGATCAAAATCATCAAAGTCGTTCATGTAGGACATGCTGATCTGTTCGTCTTGTGTGAAGGACTTGGTTTGCGGCTTTGACAATAAGGATACCTAATATGTAAATAGATACTTATCAAAAATATTGATAAATTATGGATAGTTTTAAATAATCCATTTTTCTTGTATTTCGTTTTTATTTTCATAGACTATCAAGCCTGATCAAATCGAGAGAGATGCAGTTCCTGCTTTTTATGCTTACAATCATCTAAAGTATAGGGTAAATCATTATTTCTCACACTAGTTCCATCTAACAGGAGGACGTCAAACTTCCATTTCTCAGATTTGAGTATTTGATTAATCTTGTCTTCAAATTCATTCACTGTCAGCCTTGATCCAGTTGATACGCCTAGAAGGTATATTTAGTTTATGATAATTTTGAGTCGGGCATTGTTTTTAGAGACAGAATGGATCACTTTTTGATTTTTCTACTCTTGAAAAGACCAACTACGAGCTTGATGATGAATAGAATCATCTCAAGGACAATAATCAAATTGAGAAAGGTACCTTGTCTTAAAACTTGATAAAAGTAAGTCTAAAGAGAGGGGGCTTCTGGAGGAACAATGTTTCAGTATATTTTTTCTTGGCTCATCAGACCTTTATTGAAAAAGCAATTTTGATACCCTAGTAATGAATCATTTATAAATTATAACTTAGAATGATCAGGGCTACCCAAATGGTCCATTTAATGGTTAAAAAAGTCCAAAAAGTCCATTTTAGAAATAATTATTAAAAATTGGCATTTATATAAAATTTAAGCACTTAGAATCAAGATTATAATCTTGAATAATTATTAAACAGTATGCAAGATTTTTAAAATTATATATTCTAGTCTCAGATGCTTTGGGATAACCAATAAAAGGTCTTATAATATGAGGAATTTTTAAATTACACGTCATCTCTTGAAACTCCTGATACAGATACCCAGTGGTGAGATAGTGTTGTTCGATTGGAATATAATATCACATTTTAACCATGTAACTATGGAAATTGTAAAAATAGTCCCCAAATAGTCCATTGAAAGGAAAAAAAGACCAAAACGTCCTTTTCTGAATCAACTTTTTCTTAGATTTACTGATAAACGAACAAAACAAATCAAACACACCGACGTGTGATTGGCCTAGGTCACGGACTCGGACAGACCCGAAAATGATTGGCCAGAATGAGCAAACCTCTCTCATGTATAAATATCTATGTCGGTGTAAGGTCTAATGAGAGCCGACAAAAATAGAAAACTTTTTATTTACCTATTCAAACGTCGTTATTTCACTTCACAGCATGACTCCAAGTCAGCAACCTGCAAACATCTTCGAGGAAATTAGGCACATTATGTCCTCAAAACTAAATCAAAGTCCATTGGGTAGCCCTAGTAATGATATATGAACCCCGTTAGAAGGTATCAACCTGTACACTAGAGCTTGTTCATTCAATACCCTCTTACGTATGCTAAAAACATCATTTATTGTAGTATTGACAGCGTCCTTATGCAAGTATGTCATATAGAGTTTGCAATTTCCCTCCTTGGCCTCTTTATCTAGGTAAAACATTTTGCAACTCTGTTTCGAACACGCATCCTCGCACTCTTTCAACACTTGGACTTGAGTCGTGTTGCTGGCGGGCGCCTCCACCTTGCCGGTCTGTTCCATGTAGACGTCTGTTATAAGAATGATTATAAACCGGTCATTGTGAATATGAAATCTAGATTTTAGCTAGCCATAATGACGGATCAAAATTGCTGATTTTCTCTCATAATTTACTTAATTAACATATCCCTAAGACTACCAGCGTGCGATGTATTTTCTTCGCCTGGTTACCCCTTTTTTGTACTTTTATTTAACTGAAAAAATCAATTTTTAAAGTCACTTTAGTCAAATCGTTCTAGATCGTAGAATAAAACGTAAAATAGCAAAAATAATAACAATTTATGAGTAGGTTAGGAGAGTTACAAAAATCAGTTATAGCTCTTTTTCGATTAAAAAAAGGTAAGATTTTGGGTCCGAACTAGTATTTTGTAAAAAGTAATACTTGTTTGGGTATAATTAGGTTCGAACTTGAAATGTAGATAAAAGGTGAATAAAGTAGTACCCTCTTAAAACTTTTTTCAAGTAAATTTCTCTACATGTACTCAGAGCCTTTAAATGTTGAACAGTTAGACAATTTTGCTTTCTCTGAGTTGTATAATCTTGTTATTCTGAAAGTAAATATTTTTGTAGGAGGACTGTTATATTAAGAATAACTAGATTATAAAACTTGAAGAAAGCAAAATCGCCTGACTGGTCAAAATACAAGATAACTGAATCTTGTTAATTTTTCCTTTGAATAATTTTCTTGCTTATAATTAGGCATAATTATCATGAAAACAACAATTATGAATACATTGATGGACCGTTCATGACAGACTAGATTTAGCCCAATAGCCCACTTACCTTGGAATAAATGCTGGTTGGCAATCTTGGCGTAAATGTAGATACGGCCGAAATCTATCTCGATCCTTCTCGCCATGAGCCTTTTTGCGTTTATTACATCCTTGAAGTATTCGTCGATTTTCTCAGAGATTTGCCTGCTCAAACTCAGTTCCTCCACATCGCTAGGGATAACAAGAGTTTCGACTAAAAGGGAATAGTCTTTGTCAAAAATCTTTATTTGACGTAGAAGACTCAACACTCACCGGTGAACTCAAATACTATTTCTTTGTCCCCGTTAATCTCAAGGTAGGCGCTTTCCACGTCGAAGGCCTCAAAGTCGCTCTGCTTGAAAATTGTGCCCTCTGTATATATAAGGTCGTGAATGACTTGGGTCTTGGCTGTCGGCGAGTACTCGGAAATGCGATAGGCGACCTCTTTTCCGTTAGTCTGAGTGGAATAGTCAAATGACTCATCAAAAGTGTTTATAGGAAGCCAATGAAATCACGAATTTTGAGCAATGTGTTTTAAACTCACCGTTTTTGTGAAAATGTTCCTAATAAACTGCTCAGTTTTCACTGTGTATCGCTTTTTGTCAGTTCCCTAAATTCCAAGTGAAAGTTGAAATCTTTCTGTAGTTAACGTAACAGTTGAAATATAATATTTTCTTACAATATTTATAAAGTATCCGGGCAGAGTCTGTCCGAATTCTTTGTAGACCAACTTAGGCTCATAGGTCTCTCCAGGGGTTTCCACAAATTTCAGATCATCTTCAGATAACTTTTCAATGGCCATGTTATTCGTGGCAGTATCCAAAATCAACACGGTTCCTTTAATAATATAAAATACATGTTATAAAGTTGTAAGTTTAACTTCGAGGGTATTTTTTATTTAACAAAAATACCTTGTTTAGCTCAATACTTGATGCCTATTACTGAGTTTCTCATGTTGAAAAGGTCTAAATATTCAACAAACCTGTGTTGTAATTGTAGATTCTGTTGTCCTTGAATTCAGTGCACATCAAGTTCTCCTTCGACGAGAAGACAACCTGAAAAGAGTGTCAGTAAATTTAACGTTAAAGAATTAATAATTCCGTGACTCACATTTTTGAGTTGTTGTGAATTCGTTTGCAGAGTGATAATCTGACCGTGGAACTCTTCAGGGAATATGAATTCCTTTTCAGTCTTCTCACCGAGTCCGTCACAAAAATGCATTAGGTCAGGCTTAAAAATATTCCTTTTTAAGAAAGAAATTATCGTATTTAGAGGTTGAAAAAACGAGGTTGCTCTCCAAGCCTTTTTGTGTCGTGAAGATAATATATTAATTATAGCTTCTTGTAAGTCGAATTAAAAGGCGAGAAAAAGTATGCTCTAAAAGATTCACCCCAACCCGGCAACTCACAGCAAATGGATTTTCGTCTTTGTGCAAATCGTTGAAAGATGTTACGATGAAAGTGACATGGTCTTTCTTCGATGGAAAGTTAAAGAAGCAGGGGTTCTTATTTTCGTTCTCACAATATTCGATTTTTTCCTTCTCATCACCCTTGCACTCACACACAACGCCCTGTATTGTTCTCGGTTCAAGTTTCTGTAATTAGAAGAAAACAATTTAGATATTTGAAATTAGTCCGCATTGAAAAGAGAAACCACAAAGACTCATTCAATTTAATATCGGATATAATTATCGCAATAGGCAATTTATTATAAATTATAATCCATATGAAAATTATGGTTTAATGATTATAAAAGCATCTTTTTATTAATCAGAAGGGCTCCCCAAAAATCCCCAAGCATAAAAAATTATTGGCATATTTTGTAGAAAGTTCATAAGTCCATTTTTGAATTAATTATTGAATGCTAATTTTTAATCATTCTTATTCAATAACATACAAATCCTTGGGATTTATAGACTTGTTCATAATTTATTTAAACTTGATAACTGTATATAAATCAATGGCGATTTAGGCTAAAATTTGAAGAGATTATCAATTCACTACTAAACTTTTTTGAATTAAAATAAATATGAAAATCTCATATAACTGTACCAGTAACATAGGGTTTTTGCTAACCAATAAAGGTTTTTTTTTCAATATCACTTGAATTTTGATGTATGTCTCAAATTGTTATAAATTAAATTTATATTAAATAACATTTCCTAAATATTAATAATGAAAATTATAAATAGTCCCGAAGAAATCCATTTCTAAATCTATAACCAGTTATTTAGTTGAAAATTTAAATAAATTATATCACAAAGAATTCATAAAAAGCATCAAAAATGTTTCAATGAGCCAAAGATTGCTCAACACTGGCCAGAAAACAAAATTGTTGACTATTGAGAACAGGCGGATTATCTAAACTTGCATTCGAGGCTAGTGACTCCTTAATGCCATCTTTTGATGGCAGTCTCCGAGAAGCAAACAGTTAATTTTCTGTTAAAACCCTTTCATACCAGGTGCATTTTGAAGAGTTGATCAAAAATTGTGAAATTAAAAAAACCAACTTACGCTCAGTTCTCTCCCTTTGTACTTCAAGTATTCGTCGAATAATATTTCAAGGTCCCCGCCAAGTTTAATGCAACCCTCAGACTTGGTGTCCATGACATATCCATCATTTTTGACCTGAATATTCGTCTTATCCAGGGAGTTTTGGATGAATCTGCTCAACTTCAAGTCGTTGCTAGCGTCCTGGTATTCTTCATAGCCGAATAACTCGGTCTGCTCGGCACTCTCAATGTACATGCTGCCTCTGATGTGGTAATTGATCTTCCCTTTGATAAAGTATTAAAAATGTGCTCAATGCTTACATGAGGAACCGATCACGACGAGGCTGGAGATGAGAGAGAAAACGGTCAAGATGATCATTTCCGAAAAAGTGTCATTCAATAAGAGATGATGCTTTTATGTTAACTATGCTTGGAGCAAAGTTCAAAATGAATTAATAATTTTCATCGACCAAGACACTTTGATCACGAGCTTATGATGTATGCGTTTTGAGAGTATTTTGGAAATTGAAGCTGTTTTTTTGAACAAGTTGGACTAAACTATTTCAAAATTCTTACGATACAGATCCGGTTTCCAAACCTCAAAAGTCCTTTTTGGAAGATTGAGCGTATATTTGGGTTTGTAACGGTATATCAAATTTAATTAGGTAAACGTTTATAACACTTACTGGTTTATGCTAAAATTGACCCTTACTTATAACCAGGGCAACAGAAAAAATGTCTTTATATTTTGCTTTTAGGCGCCTAAAACATGCTGTAAAAATATAAAAATATACCCTAAAAATGCAACTAAAATATAAATATGCTACTAGAAATTAAGAAAATGTATCATGAATTCTTAATTTTTTTTCGTTGTAAGAAAATACACAATAATATCGTATGTTTTTATCTAGAAAATTTCTTTCTTTAACACTGATTTAATAAAAGAGAAACTTCTTTCTACTCCAGCAGTACTGGGTTGACATTTGAGCAATAATGAATATTCAAGCGGACTTAGATTATTGTTCTCTTGTTTGATCAAGTTAGTAATTTCATTTTTCTTTAATCTTTTAACAAGGTAATTTTTTACATTAACTGGATCCTCATCGAATGAAAAGTTATCCAAAATATTATAATAATTTAAAATAGTTGAATTTCTGTTTTGAACGCTTTCCAATAAGGGCAGAAATTCAAGATAGTTATTAAGTTCTGTCAGTTTTCTGGACAAGTTTTCTGGACAGGTTTTCTTGTAAAACGCTCTGCTTTGCATTTTCCAGGATTTTGCCAGATCCCTCGATTCCTAGTACGATTCTTCTTATTTCAGGCAAATTGTTGATGTAGTATTTACTTGCAGTCAACCAACTACCCCATCTCGTAACGACAGTTTTTGGGGGAGTACCTATATCCCGAAACAATGATTTTCGTTTTTTATTCTTCACAACTAGTTGTTTTATCGAAGCAATGAGCATATCACATTCTTTGTAGTGATTTTTGACTTTCAAGCAACAATTATGCATTAAATGTGCAAGACACGTTATGTGTGTCATTTTCGGATAAAGAACATGAAGAGTTTTTGATGCAGCAGTGAAATACGAAGCGGCGTCTGTCAGTAATAGCAATAAACATTCTCTCTCATGAAAGGTAAAAAGTCGTTGATGATTCTACAGGCCTCATCAGAATTGAGAGATGTTTCCAATACCATCGTTTCAGCAAGATACGACTTTTCGTGTGTATCAATTCTTCCTATCATTATGTTGACAATACACCTTCCTTGAACTTCAGACTCGTCTATCATAAGAAATATGTTGCGTTCTCTTACATTATTGATTCTATTGATTTTTTTATCATGAATGGCTTTTACATTTCGTCTACATGTATCTTCTGAAGGAAGTGGATACTTCATTTCCTCGAATAAGGATCGTAACTGTGGATGACGCATTTTAAATAACGGAATATCAGCTGAAAGGAATACTTTAGTTATTCGATTCTTGAAATTGTTACTGAACTCCGATATTGATAACTGTGTGAATATTTCGGGTATGGTGTTCTTATGTTTCGCAGAATCTCTGTGCTGTTCCACAAGTGATTTCTTGGAAGCATTGACCTTTGTGTGGCATATAAGACAATATAATTCTTT
>KL567014.1:1686-33557 GCA_000715275.1 Gyrodactylus salaris
TGAATATTAACGGTCAATCCCTTAACCAACCTTAAAGTACAAACGGTTGCGTAAGAGAAGTCTTATATTTTTAGAGAATTTAAACAGCGTCTTAAAATGACATATCAAAAAATGTACAATTTCTTGTAAACATTTTTCAGTGACTTTATAATCATTGCTTTTAAGCGTTGTTTGAGCTAAATTTTAAGAAACTCTTTTTTTTTCAAGATAAAATCATGCTTTTATGGATCAAGTTTGATGAATTCTTGACCTTTTTCCAATACATTATTTTTGAATATGACAAAAAACCTCACACGAAGTGTCAAATGTACCTGAAAAAGTCTTATGGCGCAAAAAATATGGGATGTTAATAGGGTTTATTCTGAGTAATAATTAGTAATCGATTCCATTGATAGAGTTATTAAGTTGGTATTCATATTCGTTCTTTTCACAGACTATTTATTTCTCACATTTTCAGGCGATGTTTCATCAATATTCTAAGATTAACTAAAAAATATCGAGCTTATCTTGATCGCCATAATAATCACACTAAAGGATTTACAAATCTAATTTAGTTTTTACTGGATTCTTGATGATAATAACTGTTTTTTTTTGGCAAGAAAATCAATATTCACTAAATACGAAAAATATTTTTGCGCCAACAAAATAAAACTTTTTGAAACCTAGGTTTTTTGTCATACATTCCGAATTTCTTTAAAAAGTTTCTGGTTTTCATCATAAAACATGACTTTTAGGAGAAAGCAATAACAGCAAATAGTATTTTCGCCGATTCTCATCAGACTCTTACATCGGCCAACATTAAAATTTGTACTTTATACCAACAAATTATGAAGATGTATTGATGAATCGAGCTTATTTGCTGATAGGGTTCATCCTTCTTTCGTACCACAGAGTTATTAATTAATTATGCAGCCCATAACTAATCGTTTCGGATTCGGTTAGTGCTATTATTCGGCGATAATTATTCTAAATACACTGTACTGCTGAGAGACTGTATTTCGGAGAAGGTATCAGCTAATCGACTCAGTCCGGTTATTATTTTCCCCAACCATTATGTAACCGGACTGTTTATATGCACTTTTGGTATTTTAAGAGTAATCAACTGTTGATTTGATGTATTTAAAGCTTGAAGACTTTAATCGCCTACGTTCCGGTCAGAGAAGAAGAATAATAATAGGTCCGTTAACTGATCCCTATTTCGGAGCTTTAACAATCCCATACTTTTAAAAATTCGCCTATTTATTTTCCAAGTGTCTTCTTGACTAAAAAAACTACATAATCTTTACTACGAATTGAAGTAAAAAAATCTTCAATGAATTCATAAAATAGTAGTTGATTAGAAATTTGTTTTAATTTTCACCTTTTTTGAATTGCACTATTTTCAAACCTATTTATTTGATATAAAGCCATTTTAGATAAATTTTCCTTCAAAATCTTTGAAACTACTAGGGCTTACAGAAATTGATATTTTTAACATAAAAATGTACAAAAAATTCAATTATTTGAAGAATTAATCATCTCTTCATTCTCAAACATCTTCTTCGTAATTTGAATCACAATTTGGGTTGTTTATCACCCCAGTAATAAATTTGTCGGAAGATGGTCAAGTAGCCCCAGGGTATAGTTCTCTAACATTTTGAATACTCACAAGATTACTCGAATAACAATTCCCCCTTATAAATACTAAGACATGCAAAATCCTTTGCACATATCCACTCTCATGATGATAATGGACAAAATATAAAAAAGGTGATTCCTTGGAGAAAAGTGTTTGTCTGTCTAACTTGAAAATCTGGAATCGAATAAAGGGAAAAAAACTTTAACAATATTTATTAATTGATCTAGGGAACCCTTTTTAGTGTGTGTGTAAGGGAGAATATCTTTTATTCCTTGTGTAGAATCGAAAAAAATATAATTTCCTAGTCACATCTGTAATAAAAAGTTTCCGTCGAGAGTCTGTAATCGAATATCCAAAGCATTGGCCTGGGAATCGCACAGTATTGTGATATTCAGATTTGAAACTCAAAAATGTTTGATCTCGTCACTTGGGCAAGCTAATTTGTTAATGGCCATGCAAAAAAAATTTCCAAGTGAAGGGGGCATTTGAATTGCTAAAATATTATGAATCATCATGAAATTTTGAATTCTCCTTTGCAGTGCTCTTTTGAGTATAATTTGATTGATAGTGAAAGAATAGGTTGCCTCTCTTGGGAATCTTGAATTCATTCATCACAAAAAATGATCAGAATAAAATTATTCCACATGGGAAACAAATATTTTAAGTTGAAACATTTATTTTTTCGATTTGATGAAAAAAATATGTACAAATTTAAATTAGATTAAGTCATTTAGAGGGGATGAATTTGAGCCAATGAATGGAGGATTTCAGTTTTTATTGGCTGCGAGAATGCAATAACAATGTCTTGCTTTTTGATCTCCATTTAACCGTTTTGATTACACTTTATAGCTAAATATTAGTAAATCATTATCTTTTTGGGCATTATTACTGGGCTGAATAACCAAAACCCATTATTCATTTGTTCAGTACCTTTAAAAGTGAAAAGCTGTCACAATTGTTTATAGATAAATCTTGTTGTTTTTTCTACCATTTTCTTGTTTTCTACTTTGAGTGCATATTCCCAAATTTGTACAGTTCAAATAATATCAATACACCTCCTTTTATATATCTGAGGATAGACAGAGAGATTATTTTTATAATTTATCATTGGCAAGTATACTATTATTTCATTAATAACTATCTTTCAATGAATTATAGTAAAGATTCAATTTCGATGAGTAATCCCCTTACTTCTCTTCCTCAATAGGAATCTAGCCTTTAATGAAATTGAAGAAATCGAAGCCAAGGATTTCTCAAGTGTCCCTAATCTCGTGAAATTGTGAGTAAATATGTCACCATTCCATGACTTGGCCATATGTCAATGTATGCTTTTTAGAAATCTTGGCAATAACCTTATAAGAAGGATCAACTCTGGGGCATTTCAAAGTCTCAAAGAGCTAACAAATCTGTAAGTTTTACTCACGCTCTGTAACTCGTGATTGACTCATGTTGATTACAACGTTCCTATTTCCATTAGGCGCCTGAATTCGAATAAACTAACAAAAATTGACCCGAATACATTCAGGGAAACATCACTGGAGCTACTGTGAGTTCAAGTTACAATAACTAGTGAATCAAAAAAATTTTAATTGGAACCGAATCACTTTTGGCCAATCTAAAAAATTATTTTTTTATTGTCTATGAAATTCATAGTATACAGAAATTAACTTTCTAATTTTTACTTACGAGTAGTGCTCATTTAAAAGTTAATTGTGCATCCTCCATATTTAGAGATTTAGCAAGAAATAGAGATCAAATTATCACATGGCTACATAGAGTTCAGGGCTCCGGAAAGGTAGTCTCTTTTGCTCTATTAAAATTAGCTCTGAATCTAATCATTTAACATCAGGAACTCTTCTTGAGAGGACGAAAATTGTTTCCGATTTTGGATGTACCACTAGAGTTACAGAAATTCGTTGTGAACTTGAACGAGTCCAATTTTTGACCGTTCAACTTTCAATGCAAAGATTCTCATCTAAGCAAAATGCTGCCAAAATTCGAGTCAGAAATTCAAATAAGGATTGGCGAACATGATTTTGTCCAAATAAAGACGAATATTTCTGAGTATTTCAAAGAAATCTCTTCAGTATAATTCTCCTAAATCAATCTTGAGAATTTTTTCGAAAATATATTCTTAACCCAAATACAAGTGTAATTTGTGAAAATTATCACTTTAAAAGGTAACGCTTTTCTCTCCTTTTAGTGATCTTTCAGATAACCTCTTGAAATGCATCGAGAAGGACTCCTTAAACACCCTGCACGAGAGTCATTACCAAAAGACAATGTAAGTTGAAGATTGTGAAAAGAGCAAAACTTTATTTCATTGTTGAAAAGAATAAAAAAAAACCAAACTCTCTCTCTGAAATAAACATTGATTATACTTTATATGTAAGCATATTGTCCAGTCTACTAGAATGGAAATCATCTTGCCACATTGAAGATGGATAGTTTATGTATATAATCTCTGAGATAAAGGCATTCTTATTTTAATGAAAACGATTAATAATACACTGTATTATTAATATTATTGGGGAGAAATGAGATAAGAATTGACATTTGCCATTCTCATGGCTCCTGTTTAGAGAAAAGGCTTTCAACTCTCTTCTTTTGCAGTTCCCTGAGGAATAACCCTCTCAGTCATTTCTCCATGGATGCGTTAGATAAAGGGAATTGGGCCAATCTTAAATTCTTGTAAGTTGAATCTATCATTCATCCAGTGATTGAACCTATCTCTATAAACATTCACTTTTTCATTATCAACGAGAACCCATGACGTTGTAGTAGTATTGAAACAATTCAATCTCACGATAACTCATACCATCGAGTGAATATGGGAGAATTAAAACAAATAAAGGTTAAATCAAAATATTCATATGAATTTGAACTTATCATCTCTTTTTGTAGTGATTGTGAGAAAAGTTGAAGGGCACAAGATAAAAGTATACTTTTCACAAGTTAGCACGTCGTCGTTTAGCACATGATTTTTTCTTGATGGTGGAGAAACGGTAGATAAAGCGGGCTTTTAAACTACTTTTGATCCAGATTAATCATACAAAGCATTCCCCCATTTATTTCACTCAGAGACACTAAGGGGAGATCATGTGTCAAGATTAGATATTAAGCGAGTAAAATTACTTGTTTTTCTAATTTTCAAAGATTTAACTCGAAATAATATTTTTTAAATTTTAATAAAATCTTTTTCAATGAATTTAGAAAAAAAGTAGTAGTGTATTTAGTTTAAAGGGTTTTTGCTTTGAAGTCTTTAAAGCTTAAAAATATATTGATAACCTTTCGTGAATAGACACCTCTCAATGGATCATTACCAATGCGATTGCTCGCTGTTGATGCTTGGAAAGGGCCTATTGAGTCAAGTACAACTCCACCCGATAGATGGGTTGATAACGAGGTTAATTGAATGCTTCATACCTGACCAGATCGTCAAGGAGAATTATAGTCATGAGGACTTCTTAAAAGTTTACCACGAATTAATCAGTCACAATGGAAAATGCAATGAAAACAGTTAGTAATCCTGTCGTATCTACGTAGATTAAAAAAAGATTTAACCTTAGATGAAAAAAAGAAACTACATTCCTAATTCATGATCTATTAACTTGACCTCTTGAGAAAAGAAAAACTTATGAATATTGCACAATTTTCTTAATCTGACAGGCAATTTTCTAGTACGGAAGCTTTTGTAAAAATTGCTCAGATTTTGGAGCCTTTTCGAGCAGACTCTAATCTTGAAGCGTTCTGACTCATATTTCATTAAAGTAATACTCTCTTTAGAAATGACAAGCGAGTGTCCACAAGAGAAGCTACGAGCGACAAGATCGCTGGTCAATTCTTGTAACAGAACCTGTGACTGCTCCAAAGCACCCTTCACAATAAAATGCCGGTCGAATCGCGACGAACTGGTGACCTTAGTCCCGCAAGACTTACCGCACGATATTCTTGAATTGTGAGTTTCAATGACAACTTCAATTCTCATACATTTTCATTGAAAATACCTTTTCACAGAGACTTGTCTGGCTGCAACATTACTAGGCTTGAAGATGACGCTTTCGCCAGGTATCCAAATCTGAAGCAAATGTAAGTTTCAATCTTTTATTTTCTGAGGATTCATTTTTCAAATTCTCTCTATCTAGCGATCTCAGCAATAACCAGATTCAAGAGATGGGCAGTCGATCATTCAAGAACCTGACAAGTCTTTCCACATTGTGAGTATGATTGTCTCTTAACCTAAAACGAATTCAGAAAGTTCAAAATTTGCGGCTGAATTTATACTTGTGGAGTGATTAAAACAAGTAAATTCTAAACATAACAAAACTAAAAATGGTTGAATTTTATTACATTTGTCTGAATACTATTAAAATGAAAAATAATTTGAAAATTTCAGATTTCTTCTGAATCTAGGAATACTAGTTGCATCAGACCTTTTTCTGATTATTTTGAAAAATAGTTTACAAATTTTAAATTATTTAAACTGAAAAATATATCGTGTAGACTTTGATATTTTCCTTGCGCCATTTCTAAAAAGTTAAATGTCTGATAAGAATTAATTAATGCGATCCAAAAATTTAATCTGAAATTTTAAAATTTTGACATTAAGACTATTTGAAAAGTACAATTGAGAAAAATCTTTTAAAACATGATCTGATTTATACATATTAATTCAGATCTCAATTGACATTTCAAATACTACGGACGTTAAGAAATTAGCTTAAACTAGTTTTCTCAACTTTTTCTTGAGATTCATAGCCTAGTCCAACTATATTTTGATTTAAAAAATCAAAGAGAGTAAAATCTAAAAATTTGGCGCCAAAAAAGCCTTTCATACAAATACCTTGAATCGTTTTTATTTAGAGTAAAAGTCTACAAAATAAGTTTACTTATGTAACGTTGTGTAATGTGAAAGAAATTAGTTGAAAAATAGAGATTTTCTAAGCGAGTGTTTCCACCATTCTAACGTTCGAAGGGGTTGCATAGACTTTTGCCCAATAAATATCACTACCTTTATGGCGTTGGTTCGATTCTGCTGACGGCCCTCCTCGGCGCCACTACACACTTACCCCAGCTTTGGCCTAAAATCACAAAAGGAACTTTCTCTCGTTTATATACCAGAATTGGATGCAATCACATAACCTGAAATTGCATTTTACATTTCTAGATTTCTGAACGAGAATCGAATAAAGAAAATCACCAGTAATCTCTACGAAGACTTATTTAATCTACGTCTCCTGTAAGTTGAAGAGTCAATAAACGTCACTGTTAATCCCTTAATCAAACATTTTCTAGTTACTTGCATCGCAATCGGATATCGTGTATCAATAGGGACTCATTCAAAAACCTTCGTCAGCTACAAATTCTGTGAGTGTCTTGATTACATAATCCCCAACACACGAGGTTGCACACTGTACCTTGTCAGTTTGCAAATGCACAACCCTTCATGTGTGATGATGAATGAGGAAGGTATTAATAATATTTGTTCATTTCTAGTCATTTATCCGATAACCAGCTGAAGAGATTGCCACATACTATTTTCGATTCATTAAAACTCCTCAAGTTTCTGTGAGTCCCTATATTTGAAATTAATTCTACTATAGGCCAGGTTTTGAGTTTCATATCGACTTTTGAGAATATTGGCTCTAAAGAAACTTGACCCTTTAAGACTCTACAATTCAATGAAAGTTCCTATTTTTCAAAGTCATCTAGGCTGAAAATTAAATTTTAAAGAACTTTTCGGTTATGAAAATTCTTCCTAAAATATTTAGTTTGGGAGATATTCACGGTTTCTTGGAAGATAAATGAGGTCTTTTGCCTCTTTCAATAGAACACAGTCAATAAAATAAAATTATATCTTATTTCTTGTTATTCAAACACAGTTACATACTTATGCAAATTTTAAGTCATGAGGAAAATAGTAAAACTTAAAATTACAAAATTTAGTTGCTATGGTGTTTTCAAGAAATTTCAAACTTCGACGGCCAATATCTTTTTTCAAATAAATGAATGAAATATATAATTAAAAAGCCTACAAACTCTTCTTCAAAATGATGTGACCTGATGTATTTTACGACCTTGGATGTATGAAGTCAATGTTGCTCAGGTACAACACTGGGGCTTAAGGGTTGAGAAAGAAGGTAGAAATAAATCATTTTCAAATTGAAATTCCCTTAGATACTTGATGAAGAACCCATTCGAATGCGACTGTAATCTCTCCTGGTTGCCTGAAAAGCTGAAAAAGTTTGAGTCCGGCATAGACCTCAGTAAATGCGCCAGCCCCAACCATCTCAAAGGGTCGAGTATAAAAGATTTACCACCAAACAGCTTCGAGTGTCTACAAAATGACAGTAAGTCTCACTGTTTTAGAGAAATCCGAAACAGATACATCCATGTCCGTTACATGTATTGCTTAGGCCGGAGGCGAATGCCGTTCACTCAGAATTTTTGTTATCGAATTCGCATTCAGAATCCTTGACAGGTCCCGAAACTGCATGATCTAGAGATAAATTTTTTCCAAAATTACTATTCTTATGTCTCTTCATCTTGAATCTTCACTAATATAAAACCAAGATTCAGCTACCAAATTTTGATCGGATAATACCCCTTCCCCTTTGATGAACATCTGTAATCAACAGAAATTGCGGACCAAAAATGACTTTATTTAGCTTGTAGACTGAGGGTAAATACAAGGCTTGAATCATATTATCTTGCTCGCTTTTACACCAAAGGGTTATTGATTTTCGAATAAATAATCAAAAAAATTCTACTTTGAACAATCCAATTAAGAATAATAAAGTGTTATAATACATCTCTCTTGAGTTATCTTACTCCGAGTGTGTGTTGTACACATTACACGTCTAGTGATATAAAATGTGTGTTGGATTTATGTATACAACTTTTCACACACATGAAACCCTTTGTCCATTTCAAAATGGATTGGAAATTGGTGTGAAGAGCCTCCTCGTGGATCATCAATAAGATCAATCATTGAGAAATGAATGGGAATTTGTTAAATGTTATGAGAATGTTCAGGCATTTCTGCAATCATTTGTGTGATCTAATCAAGACTAAATTGATCATTTCCTTACTCTTGAAATGGGTTGGGCACTATAAAAGACATATTTTGATTCTGCTTACTTCATTCGAATTAAATCTCTAATGCTTAACCCTTGTACATAGAGTCATTTATGTCAAATGGGAGTAATGAATAACCACGATACGTTAAAAATATATTTTGTGGTGCCACTATACAAGTATGAAACATGCTTGATTTTAGTATTTTATTCTCTCTCAAGCTAAGTTATAATTCTTTTAAAAATCTTCTTCGATAGAAATTTCATACTTTAAAATATCTTGTATCAATAATGAACAGGAAAATCGCCCGGTTGATTTGGTTTATTGAAATCTTGCAATTTTAAAAGATGAAAATATCATGCAAATTGTGGGTTGATCTGGAATCTTAGACAGATGGCAGTTTCTTTTAATGATGAATCAGAACTAATGTCTTTTTGAGGAAATGAAATTCAAATCGTGTATTGCGTAGAGGATTTGAATTGTACGTTTTGATGAGTATTTTTTTTCTTCTGAGCCAAAGGGGATTACGTCCTGAGTTGTACGAGTTATAGTTGGCTTTTCGTTACCATCTATTCCAAGATCTTCGATACTAGTTGTGATATTATTTATGAAAATGAGTTTATTGTGAAATTTATAATAAACGTTATTTCATCGTTGAAAGGGAGGCCCATATTCAAAAATTAGTTACATGACCAAGGTTGTCCAAATAGTCCATTGATGAAAATTATTTGATTCCATTTTTTGGTTATTAAATTATTAAAAGTTGGCTTTTATATAAAATTTAGGCATTTATTGAATCAGAATCAAGATCATTAAAGGTTTTGGTTTTGTTGTGAAAGGCTTGTTATTATTTTTCAAAGATTTGGCATAAACTTACGATCATAATTATAAACACTTAAACCCCTGAAAGTTGATATAGATACCCAGTTGTGAGATTTGAATAAAACATTGCTTTTAACCATGTGACCATGGAAATTGTGAAAATAGTCCCCAAATAGTCCAAGGAGAAAAGACCAAAAAGCCCATTTCTAAATCTCCTACCGAGAGGGCTAAGCAAATTTTAACAATTTTTCTTTGCTTTTACTGATAAACAGAAAAAATAAATCATAGTCTATTTCATTCCATCCCTATTCATGACACCTGCAAACTTTAGTAATTTGCATTCATATTTGGCTTGAGTAACAATCTGAAAAGCATTAAAAATAATGGGACTAGTGAAGAATTCTAAAATCTTTTCGATAGTTTCTAATATCAGATATGTACATTAAAGGTTATTGATTGGGATCGTTCTGCTTATATATTTATTGTGAAGGGACAATTAATCAAATGCTTCTAAATGCAGTTTACAAGCTGAGAGTATTTAGAGCATGTGAGCTCTCCACTCCTCAAAATACCCCATTGATTTATGAATTTAGCTGCAAAACTCATATCAAACAGCTCGATATAAAGATATTACAAGTACCTGACTTAAATCTAGTTAGATTATGTCATTATGATCATATCTGTTTCTCTTCCATTAATATAATGCCCAACTGTTTATGAGGGTTAAGGCACATCGTTTATTTCAAACTTTCGTCTTAATTTCACTTGAATTGAAAGGCGTTCAATCTAAAATTTAGAATCATACTTGTAAACATTTGATTTAATCTTGTTAGGCCACAACCAAGGACAGGAGGGAACGCTGCTTTGTGAAGATTTAGACGAAAAGTGTCCTGATAAATGTCAATGCCAGGAAATCTTCAATTACACCAGCCAAGAGTTCTTCATTCAGGTCACGTGTAGAGAGGCTGAATTGACCCTCATACCAAACAATATTCCTCTTCGTACAATTCATTTGTGAGTCACTCAACTTTCAAGTTATCAAATTATCGTTGCCTACAGTAATTCCAAGCGTAGATGAGTCTGGTTTTTTTATGAAAAAATGATCGTAAAGAGAAGGGCGCTGCTTTTGGATTTTACCTCTTTTAGATTGCGCCCAATCTTAATCTAGACATGATTTCACGACGAAATTTTTATTCTAGGTAATTAATTTGAACCAGGATTTTCCCGACTATCTAAAGATTTTGTGAGAGATGGGAGTGATATTTGGGAACTACATGAAAAATGCCACCTTTCAGAAGAAACTTTCTCAATCACAAGCCTTTTGTTAGGAAGATGTGACTGGTGCGCGATATCTAGTTAAAAATAGCCAGAATTTCGAAATCTAAACGTAGCCTTTAAAAAGCGAGAAAATCGATGGCGGCCATTTGAAATTATTTGTTCATGGATTTTTAACACATAAGAGTTTCGACCATAGTAGATAGATTTGAAGTCCCAAAAATAGTTCCCCATCATATAATTGAGCAATCCAAAGCGATCTTATTTCAAAAATCAGTGCCCATCTAGAGAACCATAAAATTCTAATTAATAATAAGATCGACTTAGGAGTCCAAGATATACGCATCTGACGCTCTCTGAGATAAGGCGTTGTAGGCTACCTGGCAATCAATTTTAAATGGAAAATATCACGTATAAAATTTCCCCCGTTAGACTTGAACCATTAAAGGCATCCCTTCCGTTGCCTATGATGATGAATAAGTTTAACACCCTACAGATGAAATAAATATATTTGAACAAAAAACTATGCTTCGTGTACTTTGCTTAGATCGATGTAGTGGAATAAATAAATAATATTTTTATTAAAATAGGAAATTATTACTTCCTATGTTGTATAGTTTTCTCAAACGATCCCCAACTATTGCACAGCTATTCCCCATATACACACTGGGGGTATAACCCAAAAGTCTACTACTACTGGGTCTTTTATAACCAACCTGTGAAGAGCCAGTGTTACATGAAAGGTGTGATAGAGAGAGGGTGTGTGTGTATGCTGGTTATTCAGATGGATCCAAAGTCACGTTTTACTTAACATCGAAAAATTAATTATACACAGTTTGTATGTGAGAGAAAACCTCAATTTATTCTTTCGATATCTACCTTTTTTGAGAAATTATTACTCTTTTTAGAATTTATTCACATTTTTTTTATGGATTCTTACTCCAAGCTTATCTGTAACGTTCCTCCACGATATCTTTATGTTTTCATGTGTTGACCTAAGAGGATTTCTTGTAACAAGTTTATTTTGCTATATGAGGAAACCACTTTATATTACTTGTACACAGTTCTTTTCTATTTTTTATTTCAACTAATTAAATCCAAATAGAGGTCAACTTATATTTTATCGATTTATACATGCATTAGAAGACATGCGCAAATATGCTGTATCATGTATGCACTTGGTGATCGTACAGCTTTTATGGGATAATAAAAATAGCAAATCATTACGGTCTTAAGGTAAAATTACTCCTGATTGGCTGTTGTGGAAAAAACATTTTGTTCAACGTATGATTGGCAGCTATCGACACCGACTCACTTCAAATCCATTTCAGTCGAGTTTTTGGTTCAATTTGATTAACAGATTTGAAGTGAGTCGGTGTCAATAGCTGCCAATCATACGTTGAACAAAATGTGTTTTCCACAACAGCCAATCAGGAGGCCAGTCATTCTATCAAATTTCATCCAATAAGATTCCTACTTATTTTGCACTATATAAGGTCTAAAAAGAGTGCACGAAATTTTTACAAATTGTCTAATAAAAATTTTGATTATGTATTTTTTGGTTCAAAAAATGGAGATATTTTTATCAAATACTATTAGGTTTTATTTTTTCATGGGCTTGGTACATCTCGCGTATTTCAGAATTAAAAGGTAGAATAATATAAAGGTATTCAGCTGAAGAATGGGCCTTGGAACCATTAAGATTTCCAAGGTCTCTTGTATTCACCATTGAAGGATGCGGCATTGGGGTGGAGCATGAAAATCTATTTTTGAAAAATGTTCTTTTAATACTTACTAAAATGGTAAAAGAGCATATTCTAAACCATGATTCACCTTTCTTTTCACTTTAAACTAATTTTTAGAGTCTCTAACTCGAAAACGGTATTTTCATATATAAATTCGTACAATGTCTAATTTTATGTTTCAAATTTAGAAAAAATAAATTCTTTTGATTGCTGATGAATTGGAATTTCGAGTATGGTGTTTCCTCATCATATTTTAAAGAATCATTGAAAGAAATTTTTACTTTTGAAACATAAAATTTGACATTAGATTGTTAATGTACGAATTTAGATATGTAACTAATGTTTTCGAGTTAGAGTCTCTAAAAATGAGTTTCAAGTGAAGAGAAAGGTGAATTAAGGCTTAAAATATGTTAATTTATCATATTGGTAAGTATTTAAAAAAAATTAATGTGTAATCCTAATGTGGACCCTCGCAATATTAATAAGATATTTTCTTACAGGGAATGGAAATTAACTTTTAGTGCATCCGAAATCAGTACGAATTGCAGACAATTGTTTGAATTCTCAAAACTAAAACCCAGATGCTTTCTGATTTGACTTGAACCATCAAACCTCACCGAGAGGCATAAACCACGGTTTGAAGTCCTAATCTAGGAACAGACCAGAGGTTGTTTACAATGTGCATTATACGTTGTGTCCAATTTGGTGAAATATTACGAAAAATATGCCCTCCCTGCATTCATATCTCCTATTGGTATAAGGTCTCATAAGGTTTCAATATCCTCCATTTGCCATTCTTCCTACGAAGCCACATTGTTTTGCTTGCGACATTTAAACTTGTCGCTATATAAAAAAGAGGATAATTGATTTTCTGCACTATACACTATATGGTGTTTCATTCATCCAACTAAAAGTAGTAAAATCGTTGATAGTGTGGTCAATAATAAAAAAAATATTATTTCATATGAATTTCATAAAATACCACCTTCGTAGTACTTTTTTCTCTAACCAAGAAATGTCTCATCTCTCTTTTTCCCCCTACATATTTGAAATATTCCAACAAGCAGATAATGTGGAGAGAACAAGCTTTCAGAGAGGGGAAATTTATGTGTGCAATGTAACAACTGGAGGTTGCCGAAATCTTGCTCCCCTCCCCCGTTTCCTTCTGATGGGGGGGCAGTAGACGAGAGGGTCTACTCGGTAGTAGCAATGGCATGACAACTGTTGTTTATTTAACGTGCTAATGGATTGGGGATAAAAACGGTTGAACGATCTCACTCTTCTATGCGATTCAATGATTAGGTGGAGAAGCTGATTTATAGCTCTTTTGAACCCTCTTTTGTTCAATGACGTCATTATCATAATACCTTCAAAGTCATTTTTCGTTTGAATAAGATTAGCTGTATACACTGTTTAGTGTTCTTAAATGGGTTCATTTAGAGATGCTAGGATTTGATTAAAAAATTACATGGCCTCTTGCTTATAAAGAGGTCTATCAGATGCATTTCAGTTGATAAGGTTTTTAAATATTTGAAATTTTGTTCAGAGTATTCAACTATGAAAATTGCACCTTTTTAAAGATTCTTAATATGGTCACAACGTATTCGGATCTACGATTGATTTGATCTGTCTATCGTAATGCATGCATATTTTCTAGTAACTCATCATCTGCAAATTCAACAAATAGGAAAAAATGATTTATTTGATTTAAAATAATTGCATTCGTCTAATAGGGTTTGTAGCAATTCGTCTTCTCAATCCTGATTATTTGATGAATGAAATCAATAAAAAAATTTCTGGGAAAACTTATTTTCATCTTTTAAAAGAACTTGGGATTAACTCAAATGGGCCAAGCCTGCAGTGATTATAAATGATTTCTTTAAGGTGCCAAAGATATTTTATATCGAATTTTGCCTTAAAATGTATGCAAAAAAAAAAAATTATGCGGTATTTGCCCACTTGTTTAAGTATTTTTTAAAATCCTATAAAGCCTTGATACAGGATCCAAAAAACAGAATGTGCACGGAAAAAAGATTTCTTGCATCTTTATAGAGAGGTTTGTGATAAATCAAAAACAGTCACATGCAACGTTGAAAATCTGTATTCACAGACAACAATTTTTTGAAGATCCGCATTTGGGTTAAATTTTTCTAAACTTGAATTTTCCCCTAGAAATCTTGATGGAAATAAGATCTCAAAGATAACAGGCCTCGACAAGCTGATCCATCTGGAAAAGTTGTAGGTTTAGCCATTTCTCGACATTGTTCAACCATTTTTCACTAAAATATTCTCAGGTCATTGGATGGAAATTCGATCACAGGCTTGGATGGGGATACATTTAAGACAAATCTCAACTTGAAGACATTGTGAGTTGCAGGCATGTTTTATAAATACAGTAATAGTTCCCTGGCTTACAATAGTAAATGATACATCAATTGTATTTTTGAGATTTTCAGGATTTTGTCAAGAATTATTAAGACAAAGCAGCTTAACATTGGATGAAAATCCTACTGTTTTTGTTTCGTCAACCTCTTATTAAAAGATGGTTATTCAAAGGATTAAGCGCCAGATTCAAATGAGGTTATTGATTAAGTCAGAGTTTATTTCCAACTGACATGTCCTTAATACAAAGCCGATTTGGTTTTTGATAAAAATAAAATTTTCATAAAAATGATTTATTATTTCCCTCGCTAGGATACTTAGTGACAATAAAATGCAACATCTAGACGAAAATGCTTTTAGGCATAATAAACACCTAGAGATTATGTAAGTTGCCCTGCTAATATTCCACCATAGATGAAATATGATTTACATTTATTATAAATAATTAAAATAATGATTCTCTCCAGACTCCTGAATAGGAATTCGGTAAAATGTTTACAAAGGAGGACATTTGATGATAATCAAAGGTTGAGTGTTTTGTAAGTCCAATTATTTCTCTTCCCAGCATATCTCTCATTGATAATTGTATTACTCTAGGACCCTCGACTCAAATGAGATTGAATCAATTGAAGAAGGCACCTTTGCTAATCTTTCTCTCACCTACTTGTAAGTCAACTATAGTCGATCAACAATGACGTATTATTACGAGTTAAATGTTCACGTAAACTATTTATTAGGTCAGTATAACTTGTAAAAGAATTCGTAATTTTAAGTGAAGAAAATCATCAGTTCTTCAAATGAGTTAAAATCTTTATGAAAAGTAGCAAAATATAAACACTGACAATTTTGTAATTTTTACTTTAGAATAATGAGCGAGGTAAATTCGAGAACAATATTTGCTTGAGAATTTCCTTATTTTAAAAGTTAAGAAAAAGATTTAAACTTAGTTTTCTCGGAGAACAGTGCGTTATTTTGAAATATTCTCAAATTCTTAGTAATCTTAGGATAACCATCTACAAACCAAATAGAATTTGGGGCAATTCGGATGCATAATGTTAAAGTTACATCGGTTTTAAGTTTTTTAAGAAAAAAAACTTTTCTGTTTGCCATTGTAAGTTGAGGGTGTAGTTTCTGTGTTTGCACAGAGTGGGCTTGAACTTCATTATGTAAAATTTCTCCCTAATCACGAGCCTCAAGGGAATCAGGAGTAAAAGAGTCTTTAATTAGAGAGAGGTATGTGGAAAAGAAATGACCAACTCTAGACTCTTTATTAAGACTCATCAGTAGGGCTGCAAAAATAAATCGAAAAGATGCAAAAATAATTGGAAAAAGTGCAAAACAATGCATTCATTGTTAAATATTATCAATTTGAGTTTAAAATGTGTGATGTATAAAATTTCTTCTTAAGAAATCACTTCTTAAGTGATTCAGAAATATTAATTAATCAAAACTTTAACAATTCAGATACTTTGATTTGTCAGATCACACATCAAAGTAACCTGGTTAAATTAATTTTTTATAATTAATGAAAAATTTGCACCACTCCTTTTTCCTTCAAAAAATACGGTTTTTTACACCACTTATAAAAATTCAAAGGCCTCAAAAGATGCAAAAAGTGACGGGAATTAGTTTTCTGGGAGAAGAACCCATTTGTAGCTATCTGATTTCAGCTAATTTTACTCAATCAATAATTTATTATTAGATTGGTTTTGTCATTCATTCCTATTACAGGCCGTTCGCCCAAAAGAGATCGGTTTAATCTTTTAATTCAACGAAAGTCGTGTGTCCAACGTATCCAAAAGTATTTTCTGACATGAAAACTTGATCTGGATTTACAGAATTAAACCTTCAAACGCGATTATGAGTTTATTGTGTGAAATTCTAAACCTTTTTTTTTAAGACCTAAAATTTAGGTCAATCTTGGTTTTTATAAAGAAATTTGGGAAATGTAATTTTTGCCTCTTACATGTCAAATATGAATCAACAGAACTTAAACTGCAGGGTAATACAAGAAGGACCCGAAATCTACTCTAATAACTCTCAACATATGGTACTGTATAAGAAGCTTTGAATAACATGTCAACTAAAACATCATTCTTAATTTAAACATTTCCCAGGAGTTTGGATGATAATAAATTCATTTGTGACAAAAACCTCAATTGGCTATCAAAATACATCCGAGCAATTGGAAATTACATCAACCACATTCCGGTATGCTCGCAGCCGGAGAATATGTCAAATCTGTTCATTGATTCGATCACGATGATGGAGTCACCGCCAAAGAGCAGTTGTGCAACAAGTAACTTTTAATATTACGTACTGCTAATCAGTAGCAGAGGTCATGAGATATTTTTCGTGGACAGGTGGAAGAAATGAATTATTGAGTTAGTGATTTGATCAATCAATTAGCGAGTCCCACCCAAGGTCTACTGAAGAGTCTGAATAAAAAGAAAAATGGAAATAGTTACTTTTAGGGCTTAATAAGCATTGCTTATATATATATATAATATGTTGTTTCTTACATTAAGCTTATGATACAAAGCTTGGCAACATTCAAGTTAATCAAGCATTTTACATCTATTTGCAATCATTTGTCAACAGAATCTAATTGAAGAAATTAAACGAGATTTTACTTAAAACATGACGATTTCAGAAGAGGTCTCTCGTTTTATTTATTCACAGGAGCTTATTTCATAATTTAAACATGATAATACAATTTACCACAATGAGCAAAATACAGAAATCAATATTGCAGAGAGAATTTGCTATTTTTTGAAAATATCTTGTTACTTGAAAAAAACTACTTAGTCTCTCTCGAAATCTGTGGATAAGCTTCTCGAACACATGTTCGAACCTCTGTTTAATTCTGGCAATATACATAACTGCTATGTGATAAGTGTGAATGTATCAAAAGTTTTTTCCATTTCTCTGGAGAAAGAAAACTCTTTCAAAATTACATTGTTACACTTTTTCAATTGTAAATCGAGAGAAGACATTTAATTTGTCCTCTGTTCTCAGAAGCCGTCAGGTCGCAGGCATGTCCAGAGATGTGCACGTGTCACGAACGAAGGGTCGAGTGTCGTAATAGAAATCTCACTGCAATCCCTTCCGACCTCTCGGAGGATACATTGGACCTGGACTTGAGTGACAATCGCATCCTCCAGCTTGATTACAACTTGAGCAAGCTTAAAGCGTTAAAGGTATTGTGAGTTGTCGACCCACCTTAATGAATTTCATTGAGCTGAAAACTAAAAATGATATGATACTGTTTCGATCATCAGAAGGGTCTTTTTTATCGATGAAAAAATAATTCCCTATTAGGATCTGAATATTTGATAGAGAAAATTGAAACATTACGACGCTAAATCTTATTTCATTTAGAAACCTGAGGAATAATCGTATCGAAGAGCTTGACGAGAAGAGCTTGAAAGAATTGAAAAATCTCAAGTACCTGTGAGTAGTCATAAGCAAGCGATATTTTTGATAATAATTAAAACTCAAACTTAGGTCGTTGGAGAAGAATTTAATTAAATGCATTCACGCCAAAGCTTTCGAGGGTTTAAAATCTTTGGACACCCTGTAAGTTGAAACCTTTAGAGCACTATTTTTATTAAATTTCTATCTTTTAAAAACTCTCCAGCTTATTACAAGACAACAACGTGCACATAATAAAAAAGGGCACATTGGATAATTTGCCAAATTTGAGGAAAATGTTAGTTACCTCTACTTTGAAGTAGTATGAGCATAGTAATACTTATTTTTCATCACAGCTTTCTGAATAACAATCCATTGCACTGCGATTGTACCATGAAATGGTTAAAGTTCTTCCTAATAAGTCTAACAAACGATCAACCCAAGTGTGCAACCCCTTCAATCTTGAAGTACAGCCGGCTAGTTGAGCTAAGTCCGAGTGACTTTTATTGTGACAATGATTCAACCCGTCTTCTGGACAAGTACCTTGGTATGTGCAAATCCTGTGACATAGAAGGCTACCTCTCCCCGGAGAAGTGTAGTAATAAGGGCTTCTGTCAGCCGATATCACAACTCAAATACTCTTGTAAATGCATGGCTGGCTTCTCGGGAAGGATATGTGAGAGACTGATGACCCCGTGTGAGCATAGTCCGTGTCAAAATGAAGCCTCCTGTGTGAGTCTAGACGGAGGGGACTACCAGTGCACCTGCAAGGGCAATAGTTATGGCAGGAACTGTGAGCATAAGGTCGATTTATGCCTTGGTGGGGAAGAGCGCTGCTTAAACAATGGCACCTGCACAACCGTTTCACAATCAATGTACAAGTGTACGTGCAGAGATGGCTACGGCGGGGAGCGGTGTGAGACCAAGTTGGCTCTTTGCACAGAATACAACCCCTGTGGAGATAGGGGAACCTGTTCTAGAATAGCTCCTGACGATTATCAATGCTCTTGTAAGATGGGCTACAAGGGACGCGATTGTCAGGTGGACATTGACGAATGTCAGCTCTACGGTCGGCTGTTCTGTCAAAACGGCTCCAAGTGCAAGGATGGCGTGAACGGCTACTCTTGCGATTGTCGACCTGGATTCTACGGGGAGCATTGCGTTCATCAGGACAGATCACATTCTGATCGCTTCTCTAGGGATGACATGACTAATTTGACCTTTCTAAGGAGCCTCTTGCAGCCTGAGGAGACCTTTGACGTCTGCAGGATGTCGGAGTGCAAGAACAACGCCAAATGCATACAGTATCATACTCTAGAGGCGATTGGGTATACGTGCAAGTGTCCAGTCGGCTATTCAGGTAAATACTGCCAAGTGCTAGATGAGGTCTACTTGCCGAGTGCCCTGCAGTCGCATATGAAGATTGTACCGCCGCAAGAGGCCCTCTTTCATCCATCCGGAATGATCAACTTTACCATTTCTCTGGATCCATCGTCTCAGTCACCGCCAGATTCACTACTAATGTATTATTATGGGTCTAAGGAGGACCCAAATCCTGTGTTGAGTAGGCAGTTTCTATCCTTGGAAATCTATCAAGGTCACCTGAGGTTGTTATACTCAAATAACGGAATTGATCGCTATCAGACCTTCACCTCGATCAATAATCTTGTGAGAAAATAAATTTATCTCATTAAATCACCGTTGAGTTACTTTTTTTTTAAAGGTTTCAAAGGTTGTGATCTTATAATGAAATATTGTAAAAAAATATTGACAATTTTCATTGGCAGTTTGGCAAATAAGCTAATCTCTTTGTTTTAGCTGCCTTTTCATTGAACTGGATCATCTAAGAGTTTTTTGAAATTATCTACAAGGTGCAGTTCTGTAATAAATAATCTATGATGAAATGGTAACAATCAGACAGATGGTCTAGGATCTTACTAGTGACCGAGTCGAGAGTTTAATTTGTAGATAAAATTTAATTTGAATTTTGGATATTTTTCTCAATTTTGCTAGATTTCGCCGACTACTATAATTAGATTTGACTGTATTTTGAAAAGAATTGCTGATTAATCAATAAAATTGACTAACAATTTCCATAATTACTTGTTAGACATAGCTACCAAATGCATTTTCTACCTGAAATATTCCATGTATTTTACAGATTATTTGCTGTAGAAGAAAAACTTTCAAGTTCATTCATAATATTAGAAATTATTATTGTAGTAATTTATTAGCGATAAAGAGAAAGCAATCGATAATCTTGAATCAATAAGTAATATCAGCCTCTAATTCCTGTCTTCGTCCTACAGCAGTCCCAGCAAGCTAATCAAGAGTACAAGAGTAAATGTGACATTAGCTTACAAATGACAAAAGACGGTGATGTGAACTTGTTAGTGGATAACGTCGCCAAGATTAGCAGCATTCAGCATATTGGAGTCCGCCGTTTCCGTAGAACAATGAGAGGATCGAATATTCGTAATCGTCGAGAAGCGCTATTCGGACAGCAGTCGATATTCGGCAAATCGATCATCTTTACAAATCCGATTTACTTTGGCGGTCTGCCGATGGATGTCTCGGATGAGGCACGTCGATTTCAACGCATCTACACCGGCCTTGGTTATGTTGGTAAGTCGATATTCATTTGAATGCTCAAATCGTATTGGCATTTTATTCGAATCTGATTGGTCATTTCCCCCCTTAGGCTGCATTTCAAAGTTGTCCTTCAATCAGGAGCGCGTCAACTTTGCAAGATTAAACGGCCTACAGGGTCTATCGTCAACCTCAAAGAGCCTATCGGATGAGATGAAGAAGAAGCTTTTTGGCGTGGCCGTTGGCGTGCAAATCGGATGCCGGAAGAAGCCGGTTATGAAGGTTAACGAATACTCCGCCCAGCGTCCGAGACATTATCGACAACTCCTCGGCGCGTTTAGTAATCACCAGACAATGAGAGCCACAGTTCACAAGTCCTATCCACAACAAACCATGTCAAAAGGTAATCAATATTTCATTGCATAAACAGGCTCTACACATTTAAGTAGTAATCTATGCATAGGTCAATATTGTATAAGTAAAATTTCAAGACGGTTGAATAAGCATCTGCCACATGAAATTATAATTTTTTTTTCTCAAATAATTAAAATTATTCAATTAGATTCCGACCTGAGTAATCAAGAGTGTCACAAATCGGATGCTGCCATGTGTCGTAACGGCTCCAAGTGCTCCTACGACCACATGAAACGGGCCTATTGCAAGTGTCTGCCAAATTTCCTAGGAACCTTTTGTGAGGAAGGTAAGTCTTTTCTTCTCTCTCTCTCTCTCTCTCTCTCTCTTAGAATCTCGCAATATTTGTCATGTTACAAAAAAGTTTTTTTTTTTACTGAAATTATTATTTTAAGAGCAAGGTGCAAAGCTCATCTGCTTTTTATCATCTTGGCAAGGCGTATACAATAAATATTATAGATTTTCTTTATCATTTTTAATGTAGAAAAGAGTCAATGCAAGAGAGACATGAGGATAAGCTTCCTCAAGGACCCAGAGACGAGTTGCATGTCGCTAAGAAAGATTCGAATAGTGACATGTTCCGGCCATTGTCAGACCGCGAATCCTCTCACGCCAAGTAGCCGAATGTGTTGCAAGCCGGTTGAGTATCGAGAGAAGAAGATTTCATTTCACTGCCCTGAGACAAACTCCTACTTTTTGAAGCCTGTCAAATTTGTTAGGAAATGCGCTTGCGACTCTTGTCCATGATTCAACAGGACTCAAAGTTGAAATTGTAAAAAAAGTATAAAGTAACCTCCCCTTCCAGAATCATGACGTGTATTAATATATATATATATAACTTTTGATATAGAATGTTTTTTTCTAGTTAAACATGCTCTCAACACTTGAATCATATTCGTAATTTCAACCTGTTCTTCTTTTTTTTTTTTTGTTAAATATTGTTAGACCAAATTGCTTAAAATTCCCAAGAACTGGTTAATTTTTCACAATAAATATAATTCTATTAAATTCGTGTTTTCACTTTCTTCAAATATAATTATAAATATGTAGACCAATGAATGATAACAGTTGTATAATATATATTTTGGATAATAACTTTTTGACAATTCTTTCCACCAAAGAATCAAAATTATTCGAATTAATTCGGAGAATAAATAGTTTTATAAATAATATTTTTATATAACAATTACAACATTATGCATGATTTTTAGTATGTTTGTTTGTGGAATGGGAGGTGGGGGAATCGATAAAGTAGATCCTTTACAAGATGAGGAATAACAAGATTTTTTCGAATAATTTTCATTTTGTAAATCTGTCAAGATGCAAGCTTCGAAAATTTTTCTACAACTGTTAGATTAGGACAAAGTTTTGTGACGATTATGTTACGTGTAGAACGATAGAGTAATTCACAAAAATTCAAGCTGGTTACAATCTAAAGTAGTTATTTAGAAGATGGGCAAGAGAGAGAGAGAAACGATCTTGACAAATTTCATGTACAAATGAAAAGAAATAAAATTATAAAATTGAAAATTCTTCTCTATCACATTAGAAATTTAGTGGGAAGGTAAATTATTAGTTATTAATGAAAAAGAATGGATTACTTTTTTTGCTTTCTTTCACCCTTGCGGCCAAGCGTCTAGGAAGTGGAGAGAATGAGGGCCACGATGAGACCGTAGAGTCCCAAGACTTCAGCAAAGATCAAGATGAGGATCATTCCGACGAATAACCTCGGCTGTTGAGCAGTGCCACGTACGCCAGCATCTCCGACAATTCCAATAGCAAATCCAGCAGCAAGACCGCTTAATCCAACACTAAGGCCAGCACCGAGTTGTTTAATAGAGCTTGACATGACGTTAAGAGCGGCTGATTTATTGGCAATGAGTACAGCTACGACTAGGCCGTAAATGGCAACGATACCAGCCATAACGACTGGAATTATCATTTTCATGATCAATTCTGGTCTCATGACACCCATGGAGCAGATACCGGCACCTGATTTGGCAGTACCGTAGGCAGCTCCGAAAGCTAAACATCGATATCAATATTACAAGAACAACTCACCACAGAATACTATGGAGGCAGTAGCGCCCATTACACCAAAGAATGGAGTGTATGATGGATCTGACATTATCGGTAGTTGTAAATTTTGAAGTGATCAGCAGAAAAATGATTCTTCCTGTGAAACAAAATTTTACTTAAACTGACTAAGATTTATGTTCTTTTAACCGGAAATATTTAAACGCGATTTTCAGAAAACGTGAAAATGTCTCGCTATCTTAGTATACTCAAGGGATCTAACAAAGTAACATATTTATTATCATACTTTAGTGCCTTTTTAACAACACCTTTCACAAATACCTCTCCTCCGGCCCAAAAGGAGCTGTTGTGGGTATCGATTTGGGAACAACAAACTCGTGTTGTGCCATAATGGAAGGAAAGACACCAAAGGTTCTAGAAAATGCCGAAGGTCAACGTACAACACCTTCGGTTGTGGCCTTTACAGCAGAAGGTGAAAGACTTGTTGGCGCTCCAGCCAAACGTCAAGCTGTTACAAACTCACAAAACACTCTCTCAGCGACTAAACGTCTCATTGGAAGACGTTTTGATGACACCGAAGTTCAAAAGGACCTCAAGAATTCAGCCTTTAAAATCATTAAAGCCTCAAACGGTGATGCCTGGCTCGAGGCTCAGGGAAAATCCTATTCCCCAAGTCAAGTTGGTGCTTTCGTTCTTATCAAGATGAAAGAGACAGCTGAGAATTACCTTGGCACCAAGGTGAAGAATGCCGTTGTCACTGTCCCAGCTTACTTTAACGACAGCCAGCGCCAGGCGACTAAAGATGCCGGTCAAATTGCAGGCCTCGAGGTTCTTAGAGTTATAAATGAACCAACAGCTGCCGCTCTTGCCTACGGCCTAGAGAAGAATGACGACAAGATTATTGCTGTATACGATTTGGGTGGTGGCACTTTTGACATTTCAATTCTCGAAATTCAAAAGGGTGTATTCGAGGTTAAATCGACGAACGGTGACACTTTTCTTGGTGGAGAAGACTTTGATAATCTCCTTTTAAAGTACCTCATTAATGAGTTTAAAAAGGATCAAGGAATAGACGTCACAAAAGACCCAATGGCCTTGCAAAGGGTGAAGGAAGCTGCTGAAAAGGCCAAAATTGAGCTCTCTTCCTCCCTCCAGACAGACATCAATCTTCCTTATCTAACCATGGACTCTGCCGGTCCAAAGCATATGCACATGAAGCTGACAAGGTCCAAGCTTGAGCAGCTGGTTGGAGACCTCATCCAAAGGACTATTCCTCCTTGTGAAAAGGCCATGAAAGATGCTGAGGTCAAGTCCTCTGAAATCGGAGACGTCATCCTTGTTGGTGGCATGTCTCGCATGCCCAAGGTTCAAGAGACGGTGAAAAAGATTTTTGGAAAGAACCCTTCTAAAAATGTCAACCCAGACGAAGCTGTTGCGTTGGGTGCTGCCATTCAAGGCGGTGTTTTAGCTGGTGATGTAACTGATGTCCTCCTATTAGATGTTACCCCTTTGTCATTGGGTATCGAAACTCTTGGTGGCGTCATGACCAAGTTGATTAACAGAAACACAACGATTCCCACAAAGAAGAGTCAAGTATTTTCCACTGCCGCCGATGGCCAGACTCAAGTGGAGATTAAAGTCTGTCAAGGTGAACGAGAAATGGCCGAGAGTAACAAGGTTCTCGGTCGATTCAGTCTCATTGGAATCCCCCCAGCACCACGTGGTGTCCCACAAATTGAAGTCACTTTTGATATTGATGCAAATGGCATTGTTAATGTTTCAGCTAGAGACAAGGGCACTGGTAAGGAACAACAAATTGTCATTCAGTCATCCGGGGGCCTTAGCAAGGATGAGATAGAGAACATGGTCAAGAACGCTGAGCAATATGCAGAAGAAGACAAGGTGAAGAGGGAACTTGTAGAGATTATCAATCATGCTGAAGGTGTAGTCCACGATACAGAGTCAAAGATTGAAGAATACAAAGACCAACTCCCGGAAGAGGAACGCACAAAGCTTGGTGAGATGATTCAAGATCTCAAGACCAAACTATCGAATAAGGATAGTGAAACACCCGAGAGCATCAAGACAGCCACAAATAGTCTTCAACAGGCTTCTCTCAAGTTATTCGAAATGGCCTATAAAAAGATGGCTGAGCAAAACCAGTCATCTTCAAGCTCCTCTTCAGATTCTGATAAGGAAAGCAAGTCAAACTGATCTCTCATTCCTGTCCCCGCAAATTCCTACCGGTACTAAAAAATGTAGAGATTAGTTGGATGAAGATTATCTTGTCCCTTCTTTGAACACTTTCATCCATTGTAAATTAACGATAATTGCATTGTAGTTTTCATTTTAAATAAAGAATTTATAGACAACAAAAATTTATTCCGTCTTGAGGGAGGTAAATAAAAAAATAAAAATCATCTTTTGAAGAAATGCTCTTCACAGGTCATCAAGGTAGACGGGCTGACACCAGCAGTTGACCAAGACAATAGCCATTGTTACAAGGCCGTGAATTGACGGGAATTCGAGTCCTGCATTATACATCATTTCGTCACTACAACCTCGTTGTTATTAATGTTCTGGTTATTCGTTAAATGTCCAACATCTTTTTCTGACATTTTTAACTACGTTACATGAGAAATTAAATTCATGTGTGAATAATTTAAGTTTTTTATTATTCAAAAATATTAATTAATTACGCATTTAGGGTTAATTAATTTCAAAGGAAGTAAAATTACGCTTTCACCAGATTGGGTCATATTCGTAGGCTCTGCACCAACATGCCACGAGGAAGATCAAAATGTTGCCTGCCATCAATCGAATTATCTAATCTTATTTCTAAGATTAAAGAATTTATACAAAGATAAAAGTGAAAGCACATTCCTGTCATGAGAAAAGAGAGATCATGAGCAGAGCACGTGATGATTAGACTTTAATGATAAGAGGAAAATTAGTGGAAAAATTTCCTCTGGATTTTACTCGAGATTTGCTCGAGATAAGAAATTTTCTTAGAACTCTGACCAACATCGCACTAAGAGTAGTTTGACCTAAAAGTTGGACACAAAGTTTTCTCGATTTAAAGACAGAATAAGAATTTGAGAGTTTACTAACTTAATTTGATATTAAGATCATGATACACATTGGATTTCTATTCGGATTACTCTCCAACATAATCCCAAACGCGGAAGCTTGCTGGTGTAGAGCCTGGGAGTGGGCTGACCAATAGATGACTAGTTCATCATAACATTACACCAGTTGTATTCCCACATTATTCCTGTTTTTAATATTATTTGTTATTGATTTTTATCTTTGTTTTGATGAATACAATTTTTAAAGAAATTTTATTATTTTTATTCAAAAACCAAAATATTATCAACTTCCCATAGATATGATAGATCAGTTAGAGCCCATTAAGCCAGGAATAATTTCTCAAACAATATTTTCATATGTTAAAAAACTTGATGCATCAATTCTAGACGAACTATACAATCATCATTTGACATGTTTAGTAATATTCAAGTAATCCTCAGTCATTCACCCATTTATTAGAGAACTCCCAGAGTTAGCCAAACACTTTATTTTGCGTTTGATATTCGTCGAACAGCCCATTCCAAAATCTATTGTCGCAAGCTGGGTAGAGATAAATTCAGTGAAAATGCTAAAATCAGCGGTTGACTCCCTAACAGAGCTCCGGATTTGGTACTCTCAAGACTCCAATTCATCTCGAGGATCATATCGGTTGAATAAAAAGTTTCAAGAATCCTTAAGAGCCTGTCTATTCGGCGGCTCCAAGTCCTCGCTCAGTCACCTTGGGTCAATTGTGCAAGATAAAAATTATAAAGATAAGATATTTCTCACCTCTTACGCCAATGAAAGATGGAACGTAAGTTTTCTATTAGAATTTTAGATGGGCTTTATAAAACAGGTGTCTATTGCTCTTAATTTTTGAAACAGAGGTGGGAATTCTCCTGATTACCCTACAGAATCGAGGGAGCAAATAGAGCAAGGGTATCAAAGTGTGCACGCGTGCAAATATCTGCACACTTTAATTTAATTGCCTGAATTTTTATTTATTTCAAGGTATTAAGAAAAACTACTCTCTAGTAGTCTACTACAGGTCAAGTTCTCGTAATGGGTCGATTTTTTCTGATTTCAGGCTTCTCTAAAAGGAAATTAGACTATATTTTAACTTGGAAACTGTATAAAATGAATGATCAAGTTATACAGTCATGTTCTACATTTGCCCCACCCCTGACATTTGCTCTGAAAAATAAAATAATGAACACCCCCCCCCTTTTCCCGTCCAAGTTCGACGGTCTAACTCATTGTGGTGCTTGTAATTTTATATCAATAGGCTTCCTTAATTTTAATCCTAAAGTGGCATTACGGATGATCAGAGATATTCTAGTAAAAATTCCACCAATGACTCTTGAGAATGTAAAATACGTTCTCATTTGAAGAGTATTGGTTCTAATGTGTCATTCATACGCACGTACAACGAAAGCAATATTATCCTTTTGAAATTAGTGATCCCCGATTGAATAATCATTGGCAGTTGAGATGTGAGAATTGTGTCCAAATTTCTAAATCTTCAAAAAGGCTACAGGGTAAGGGGATTACATTTTTTCTAAAAATACGTTTGATAAATTTAATTAATCCTCTTCTAGTCTCTGCTGCATTTTATGGTCGGTTCAAAGCTAGGTGAAGTGGGGACGTGCGTCAAAGAAGTCCTAATACAATCTCAGCTCATGAAGTCTGACATTTCCGACCCTACCTTGGGTATAACGGAGAAGGGATTCAAATTCCTCCTCGCCACCAGATCACAACAGATTCTCGAGTTTATCCTCAACTATTTCGATTACATAGAAAAGAAGCAAATGGTCCTCACCGAAGCTCTACAATTCATATTTCAACTAAACTTTCTCGCCGTGGACAAGTGCTATCCGATTGATGTACTCACTACAACTCAACTAGAAGTACTCCAGCATATGAGAGAATTAGGCCTCGCATACCAGAGGAAGAGGGTTGCACCACGCTTCTACATAACACCCCTGGCACTCTGCCTAACAGATGAAATCATGGACAATGCCACTTTAGAGAGCTTCAACAATGTGAACAACGGCTACATTGTGGTAGAGACCAACTTCAGAATATACTCCTACACCAATTGTCCCCTACAGACGGCCCTGATAAGCCTGTTCAGTTCGATAAGGACACGCTTCCCAAACCTTGTTGTGGCCGACATCACTAGGGATGCTGTTCGTGGGGCCCTAATGAGGGGCATCACAGCGGACCAGATCATCAGCTTCCTTAGATCAAACCTCCATCCTGATATCAAGATGAAGCCAAACGCCCTTCCGCCGACAGTGGTAGATCAAATTAGACTGTGGGAAATCGAGAGGAATCGATTCACTTTCATAGAGGGCTGTCTGTATGAACAATTCTCAAAGGCCACTGACTTTGAGATGGTCAGGGACTATGCAAAGAGCATCGATGTGTTGTTGTGGGAGAATCAGGAGAAGAGGTTGATGGTCGTCTCGAAGATTGGTCATGAGGATGTTAGAAAGTTTTGGAAGACGAAAAAGAATTGACATGTTTTTAATAAATCATAATCTCTCAACTTTTGGGAATACTTTTCCACTCAAGAGCTGACTAATGATTAGTGCTATCTAGAATAGTCAGAAAAATACAATCAAAGTTCATGGACCTCGATCAAGCGAGAAAAAACTTTTAGATTTGATCTCTCTGACTGTGTAGCGTGTTTTCTAAATTTTGAAGCGTTAAAGTTTGAGACTGAAGCTGCCTAGGTGGGTTAGAAACCATTCCCTCTTATTTGCAGACCCTTCTATTTACTCTTTGTAAATTGAACATTGTCATGTTGTACTAAAATGTATTCAACAAAGAAAGAGCTTTACGAGATTAGTGCAAACATTTCTCACAGTTTTAGAGAACCTTGTTTTTAAGCTAAAACTAATAATAGTTTAATAAAAATCAATGATTACTTTTCTACCCTATCACTCATAAAGAGTCAAGATGTTTAACAAATACGAGAGCTCTTACTAAGGCCAAACATAAGGACAAGCAATTTTGAGTAATTTCCTATTAAAGATTGTGGTTTTCATAAAGCTCATATTTTTGATGTTGGTCATACAGAATTTTCAAAACTCTTTGTTTAATTTTTTCCAACATGAAGCTAGCAAAATAAATCAGATTAATTCTTTCAAAAATATTCAGATAAATAATTCTAGTTGTGAAGATTTCTAGGAAGGGTGGCATTATACCTGTCCAATACCGGTCAACATGTACGAAAATCGAGTTATTATACATTTTTGTCTCCCCAGAATAGCCAATAAGATTGCAGGAAAAATTATCATGTGGACTCGAGAATGTATTCCGAGCAGGTATAAAATGTTTTCAATGAATGTAAATTCCCAAATTTCTATAAAAATAAAATCTATGAAATTGAAAAATGACATTTCATAATCATTATGTATCATTGAAGGTTAATATAAGGGACAAGCTCTACTTCTGATCTCCTTTGATTCACTCTTGGTACAATGCATAAACAAACCTCAATCTCAAAAAGGTATAATAAGCTATTATTAATAAAAAGAATTTCAACAATCTGAACCCGAAGAGAGTTAGACTCGGCTATGAAACTAAAATTCTAACAAAAAGCATATTTAAGCGCGTATTCTCAAAATTTTGAAAGAACAAGAATTGAAATCAAGACTTTCTTCTTCTGATAAATCTCATCTTTAACATTTGTGACTCTCTCATCAACTCCACGAGCTGGCCATCACTATTGAGCGGGTTGAATTGCTGACAAGTCAGTTCATAATTCCTCCAAAAGTACTTCCAGTTAAAGTACTTTGGATCTGTTGGATAGTCCATGAGAAATAGCTTATCCTCAAGTTGGTATTTCACTTTTCGCTTCTTGAGGTCATGCAGGACCCGTCGAGATTCCTTACGCTTCAAGAAGAAATCTTTTTTATATTCTACCTCAATGGTCCTCTTCAGGTTCTGCATGGTTGGAAGTCCTTCTAGGAGGAAGGATATAATTGAACGATCTTCTCTTTGTATCTCCACGGAAAGTGGTAGTCTGTTCATGGCATTCTTTTGTAACTTCATCCCTTCATAAATAATACTGGGTTCATCGGTGTATTTCTCATAGCTTGGCAAATCATCCTTTACAATCTTCATGAGAATATCGTCCAACTCATTGAGGTCTTTGCGTGTCTAAAGAATTAATTTTGATATGAATAGGAAAATTCGATCAAAAATTGGTTTTCATCAGCACTTTTAATGGACGGTTTAGAGAGTATTATTACAATGAGGTTATCCTAAAAGATCCTAAAGTAACAATAATCTCTAGCCTTCCTATTCAAAGTGATGATAATCCTTGAAATTTAGAAAAGGGGATAATAGAGGATAAAATGTATATATTTTAGTGTATAAATATTTACAAAAGTATAAAATGGATGGATTCATTCGTTATCTTCAATGACTATTTCTTCCGGATTGTCCTCAACTTCAATTATAATTCTACTCTCCGCAGCTGGCTTGTACTCGATCCCAGAGAGCTCCGGGTCCTGGTAAAAGGTCTGCGGTTCGTATTCTTCATCGACATCAGGCTCTTCTTCCTTTTCTGTCAAGAGTCTCCTCGTCAACTCACCCAGGTTGTAGCTACTACGACCAACTATCATTGCATTCGGGTCCGAGAGGGTGAGCATGGCACAAATTAATTCCGTCTGCGGATTCACATACGTCAACTTCTCGCCCATGAATACTTTGTCCTTGGAGAGTTCGACTAGTTTATTTGGACTAATCTTGTCCCCTTCGACGTAGTTGTCAATGTGTGCAGCAGGGTCAAAGGAGGGGGCTGTATGTTCAAAGTTGTCTGGAATGGAGAATTCACCGCCGAATAAATCGTAGAGGTCGGCAATTTTATCGTCATCGGCTGTATAGTCGAATCTATTTGGATGGTCATTAGTGGTTCCTGAGACTTTGTGTGTTTATTCGACTCATCAGCCCAATTGGGATTAAAGATTGTGGGATACTTTTTTTTATTTTTAGAGAATATGATATACAAAACGCCGTGCTCAAGTCATTCAATAGTAGGATATGGAATGCATTTTACGGATAGTATATTGGGGCACTGCTTTTTGAAATAAGATCACGAGGAATCGCTTTAGATTGCTCAATTATATGATGAAGAACTAATTCTGAGGCTATTTCCATCTTTCGTGCGCTTTAAATCTTTCTACTATGGTCGAAACTCTGATGTGTTAAAAATCCATATACAAATAAATTCAAATGGCCACCATCGATTTTTTCGCTATTTAAAGGCTACTGAATGGAAATATCGATATATTCTGTTCAAATAAATTATTCCGCTCTTAAAGATAATCAGATTGCTTGAAAAATATTCTCTGTTTAAATTTCGAAATTCTGGCTATCTCTAACTAGATATGGTGCATCAGTCACATCTTCCTAACAAA
>JJOG01003892.1:0-11339 GCA_000715275.1 Gyrodactylus salaris
ATTCATCTTGCAATTCTTTGCTCGAAAAACATCAGGAATGTTCATTTTTTGAACAGAATTGTAACATGTGATGAGAAATGGGTTCTTTTCACGAATATAAATCGAAAAAGATCTCGGAAATTGATTTCTGAACTACCTCTTTCTTCCCCTAAACAATCACCATACCAAAAAAGATCTTGCTGTGTGTTTGGTGGGATCTGAAAGGCTTAATCTATTATGAGCTTCTCAAACATGGTTTAAGAATAAACTCTGATGTTTATTGTACCCAACTTGATGAAGTTAACAAGAAAATCAAAGACTTATGGCTGGCGAATATAAGTAAAATAATTTTTCACCAAGACAATGCACGACCACATGTATCTTTGATGTCTCGAAAAATATATCTGACTTGAAATGGGAGACAATGGACCATCCACCAGAAATTACTCCATCAGATTACTACCTTTTCCAAGACCTTCAAGGCGATAAAATCTTCAAAACCCGGAAAGAAGTTGAATTTTGGGTTGAGAAGTATTTTGGCTCTAAGAGTTCACTTGTAATCAGTTTCAAACCCTCCTTCCCCAATATAACCCCTCGTGTGAGCCCGACGAGAGTAAGCCTCGGCTATGAAACTCAATTCAATGAGAGAAAGTCAAAACAGGGAATTGAATCGCATAACTTCGCCCTACATTCGAGAAAAATAACCTTTTAACCACTACCTGGTTAGCTACGAGAGGTTTTTTTGGATCACTCTAACGATTCGCTTAGACAAATTGGATATTGCTTACAATATTTTAACATCTCAACTATTTACTTGAGACTGCTTTTTTGTATTTAGCGGTAAATTTTATATAATTCTGGTCAATTCCTTCTCCAATTAAGAATGGATACGTCAGTTTATTGATAATTATTTCTTGGTAGGAGGCAATTCTCTAGAGAACACCTTATGCAACTATTAAAGCTTGCAGTGAAGCGGAATAGAATCCTCTCTCTAAGAGATGCAAAATTATCGAATAGTGAATGGCAATATACGTTAGAGCAGCAAAAATTTGAAGAGTCTGGATTTTTTCAAAAATCAACAAGCCTTGGTTCAAGAATCATTCAATTCGTGAAAGAACCTTATTTGGTCTACAAGAGTTACTAACTCTTAAGTCCAAGTTCCACGTGAATAATTTTTTTTCTTGAACATTGGTCGATGGAGCGTGTTTCATATTCAACTCTATCTGGTCACAATGGGGCGGAAAGATAACGGAATCGAGCTAGGCTATGGTCAGAGGTACAATAAAATACCATAGATTATTAAAATAATCTTTCTCAAGATATTCTATTTATCAATTGGGTTTAAAATAGAATTAAAAGTCGGATGATGAGGTCTTGAGAAAGAAGGGTGGAATTAATTTTTGATCGACATAGTCAAAATGTAATTTCTTGTGGAAAGATTATCTTTTAGACAATATCCGATATTGATTTTCTCTTGCTACCTCCGCGTTCATCTTACATAAGGAATAAAATAATTTATTATACATGTATATATAAATCTCTTCTATACACATTCCTGGATGTTGAAGAGCAAACGAAAGTTGGATAGGGGATGCACAAGCGTTTAGAAGGGTACATTTAAGTCTATCTATGTTTGTATACACGAACGGATATACACATTCTTACAAATGCAAATATTTTTTGATATATTCAAGGCTATTGATTCTTCAAGAATTAGGACACTAGTCTTCACTATGCAGCCAGTAAGCTGACAAGAATGAAAATATAGGCCTATCAAGCGGGCCCATCCATTCATCGATGTATTCGTAGATTTTGTGGCCAATTTGATTAGACTTGGGATATAATACATGCTGCATTTAATTTAGATTCCACTGAAAGGGGAGGGGGTGGCTCTTGAAAGCCTCTTCAGTAGTTCACTACCTGTCTAACGACTGTTTGACTTTCTTTCAACAGTTAGATTAAGATAGTTTTTCTCCCACAGGGAAACCTTCTTATTTTCTTCCTTTCTTCAAGTCTACACATTTTTGTGATTTTTATAGATTCTCCATTTTATTTTGTCATGCTTATTGACATAAGTAACACAGATTGTGTTTTCTTCGGAGAAAATACAACTTTTTGCATTCAAAATCAAAAATATAAATCCGACATTTTATTAGGTTGTACAATTGAATGCAACGGAGGCGGCAAGACCAAATGGCCGACAAGCTCCCAAAAGGCCAGCTCAAGCTATAAGCTGAACGACGAGAAATTGAACAGCCTCAAGGATGCCAACGGTCCAAGCATAACTGGCGAGCGTATGACCGATGTGAATTATCGCAAATTCATTCTCAACAAAAACAGCAGCCTACTCGCAAATATTATAGACAGTGGGGAGCCTGAGGATTCAGGAGATCGGACACGCGACCAAAATTCAAATTCCCTTCTCAACTACCTGGAAGAGCAGAGCGTCTGCTTGCGACCGGTCTGCCTCGAGTCACTCCCTGTGGGCCATAGTGATGAAAGAACCTCTGGGGACCTGCGATCGGATAATAGTGACAAAATGAGTTCGCATAGCGTTGTCTATTTTCGACAAAAGTTAGACCTCTTAAGAAACTATTCAGCCAAAAATGACGGCGTACAAAGTCAGAGTAACAGCCGGAGCTCTTCCTATTTGGGGTCTCTTGAAAAGCAGGCTAATGCCAAGAGGGAGTTCCTTATATCTCGCGGGATCCACTTGTTCAATTTCGAGTTCAAACTGCCCATCAATTGCCCCTCCAGCTTCCTCCTCCCCGAAGAATATTCCACTGATAAGATATCAGCTCAACTGCGCTATTACCTAAAGGTTATGGTCGCGAATTATGACGCAAATGTTACCCACACAAAGGAGGTTGACTTTGTTGTGTACAGACCGCTAGACTTACGAAGCATTCCATGTTTAAAAGTGAGTCCCGATGTAATTGTGCACATTTTCAACTTGAGAATTCAGCAAACTTTATTATACATATTAAAATGACTTAAAGGCCTACTACTTATAAGGGTTAATTTTTAAAACTCCTGTGAATAGTTCAAGAGACTATTTGTATTTCAAAGGTTTATCATGAAGGTGATGACTGATTATCGGTTTAATTAGTTATAACATTACCGAAATCTGTGATAAAAATAATAATATTTTCATTTTTCTTATTTCTTGTAATTTTTATACTCAACCTGTTGACAAAATTCTTCATGAGATCTAGATTACGATTGTGCGCGATCTAAAAGTGGTAAAATCAAAAAGCAGTGCCCTGATGTTCACTCATTTTGTAATTGCTGCAAGAACTGAAAAGACTTGAAATACCAACTGTGGGAAATGTTAGTAAATGTAATCACAAAATAATAGAAAGATCTGACATGGAAATCATTGAATCATTAATTATTCAGACAAAAAAACCATGTTCTTTATTACTTTTTCCCTTCATTGCTGCCCTATGCTGACGCTTGGTCAGCTGACTAGTTTTTAAAATATCAAAAATGTCCACATATAAAGTTATACTTTTTCATATATCCCTTCACTGATTACTTTGTATTAAAGAACGGTCCCCATTCGACTTTGAATGTGTGTGTACCATAATTTCTACATGTCTCTCCTCTACGAATAGCATTGATGACTTTGAAATCACTACTTTTTCTTCATATTCCAAGACATATGCCCCCCCCCACTCTATCATATTCCCACAAAGTCGACTGTAGTAACAATGTTTGAAGAGTTGCACTTTTTCATGTTATTTAAAGGGATTTTGCTCTTTTCTAATTTTACCAACATTTATTCATTTTAATAGATGGAGCAAAATAACATTCTGAAAATACTACATCCATCTATAAAAATAATTAAATGTTGGTATTAGCTGAAGAAGGAAAATTGAAACCTTCTTAAAACAAGATAACATTCTGAAAATACTCTATCCAAGAGGGTTTCAATTTTCATTCTTTTCTTATAAGTGGGGCACCCAGATAATATTCTTTATACTAGCTGACCTGCTCGCGCTTCGCCGCGAGAAAGGCCCTCTGAGACAGGGTAAAAGGGGGGGGGAAGGAAGGGGTTTTGAGAGGGAGAGGTTAAAAAACGTAAAGTGGAGGGAAAGGGACAAAAAGATGGGGAAAGGTTGGGAGCACAAAATATAAATGTTCTCACAAAACACAAAAGAAGAAAAAAATACGGAAATAAGGGTTGGGAGAAAATAGGAAAGAAGGCAAGGAGGAGGGAAATAGAAATGTATTTGAAAAGATCTTAGGTAGCGCACAGAAAATGGTTAAAGGATGTGGTAAATAGGAAAGAGTGATGATAAAAATGAGAAAGGGGATTTAAAAGGGTCCATAAAAGGGGGAGGGAAGTAATAAATTAATAATAAATAAGTTTGAAAATAAATACAGGTCTAAGATCTATTTGCTATTTCTTATATGCTTATGAGAAAGCCAAGAACCAGATGGTAGCTTTGAAAGTGTTCCCAAAATACAAAATATTTAATTGTATTCTTGATTTTAAGTATACTGCAAGTCGCATAAATGTAACACTTGGAAGAGCAAAAATACAGCAAGAACTATGGGGTAGTGTCGTACCCAATGTAGAATTTAAGAAAGAATTCAAATTATTATTTTCGTCAAATAATAATTGAAATAGAATTCATTTCTATATTTAACCTCTAGGTAGAGATAGCTTGGAGATCTCGATCATCTTTTCACAAAGGTTTCTGAAGAAAATAAGCCTCTAAATAATTATTTCTGGATTCACAGCGTTATAGAGCATTGATCAAAGATGTATAACGAAAATGTCTCTTATGGGGACGAATTTATCTTGGTTTCTTCTTGTTTGATGAGTATTCTTATCAAAGAAAATGTCGACATCTTTGATAAATAAGAAGCCTCTTCAATTGAATATGGATTTATTTTGATTGAAATTGCGGCTTAGAACAAAAAGCTATCTCACTCTTACTGCCATATGAAAAATACACATTGTTTTGCTAATAAGTGCATTGAAATCCCCGATTCCTTTAACTCAATAATATGTATATGCCTTTTAAAGATAAATATGCTGAAATATGCCCATGTATCTTCTAAAAGCCTCTTCAAATATACCTTTTTCAGTCCAAATTGGTACTCGTCAAAATTCAAATGCTAACTTATCAAATTTAAATTGGCATTGAAGGATTTAAAATTGGATCAAATTTTGAAAATTTAAATTGTGTTCTTGTAATTTGAATTCCAGAATGATTTTTCTTCTATTTGTGTATTTTCAATTTGACCCTGAGTTAACGAAAATTTCTCATTTTGAAATCCTAAAATATCATTTTGATTTCCATAAATTTTTGGACTGAAAACCTTTTTCCGACTTGACCCCAGTTTATGAAAGATTTCGATACAGATGTTATTATGAATTGAATAGGTTTATCCCCGCTCTTCAAACGTGATCCACATGTTGAAAGGAATCAACATTATTTCGAATAAAAAATTTGGATTGCATGTAAAAATTCCGTGTGTATTTATTTATCGATTCGCGATAGGGTTCTATTGATCTCTCTAGTTTCGTGGGGATTCACAATTTGAAAAATATATCATGTTAAAAGCTATAAATAAACTACAAAAGTTACACATTTGAATGAAATACTAAATTCAATTAAATGAAAGAAAAAAACATAACAAAACCACAAAAAAAAGATTTTGTCTGCAGATTTAGTATTTATTAATCTTGTTTAAGTTAGACGCAATTATTAAAATAACCCTGGACTATCAGATCTAATGCATGTAACAATACAGTGAACCATATAACTCTCATTGGTGTGATGTATTATTAGTATTCTCTTGGTTTCATGTTCTGTGTAGGAATTTTTTATTCCGAATTCCTCCTTGGATAATGCTTGGAGGACCATGAAATAATTAGATTAGCTGTTTCATTACGAATTTTTGACCTGTTCAAAATTACTAGACACAGTCGTAAATTGAAGTCCTCTTTATTTTAACCTTTTTTGTTGGCCTTGCGGATATCCTGTATATAACATAATACACTGTATATCGTATAAATTTCAGATCCGAATAGGTTTTTATCAATATTATTATTATCTTTAAGGAATGCGCAAGAGATTTAAAATGTACAAATATTGTTGTTTAAAAAATCACTGCATTTAGTGAGTATTTATAAACGTTTTCTAAGCTAATTGAATTAAAATTATCGCATTTGAAAGAAAGAATTATTGAGGGGTTACTAAAGTTTTCCCAAATTTTCTGTGACAATATTGAAATGATCGAGAACTTTGGAGGTCAAGTTAGCAAAATTTAGGAATTTGTCAAGTAATCATCAAGTTTTACTCTTCAGTAGATCAAAAGAATTAACCCTACTATGAATCATACACTTGTCCAGTTTATCCAGATCTCACAGTTTTGAGAAAAAAATTATTTTCAACTTCGTAGTAATCTTAGGATGACCATTTTTGAATCAAACATTTGGGGCAATTCGGATGCATTATGTCAAAGTTACATCGATTTTAAGAATTTAGAAAATTAATATTTTGATGATTAAAATGACATTTTTGTTGTCAGCAAAACTTTGAATATCTGTATAATTATAACTTGAGAAAATTAAGAGAAGATAATTACACCAATTAAAAGCTCATTCCTTTGTCTTTAAAATGTGATAACTTTTGAGTTTTATAGATGTATTTTTCTAGTAGTATTTTCAACATTTTCTTAAGTATCCCAAGGGGTTTACCCGGGTTAAATAACCTCAAATATCTTTTGGATATTTTTTTAATGAGTTTTTAATTATCTCTGAATACAAAAATAAATATCGAATCTGATTTTTCAACCATTCTTTACTTATGAGTAGGTCAACTAAAGAGCATATTTAGCATATTTTTACTGGTAACACAGTTTTTTTATCTTGTACACATATCTGGGATCAGTTTTTTTTCAAACTATTCCCTTTAAAATTTCCACGAGTATATTTTAGCATATTTTGTCGATAAAAGAATATTTATCGAATATAATCTTATCAGGAATTACATTCCGAATTCAGAGATAAAAATGTTCATACTCAATTTGGATTCTACAAGCCACCATGGATCTATACAATGCATATAGTGTGCATTTATAAACTCAATGATAAAATTAGATAAATCATGATCAGAGGGATGCTATAAATATCTTAAAAGAGAACAAACTGGTCACTTCACTGTTCCACTTACAACGTTGACGACAAAAATATCAACAAATATGCAATCCTTAATATTAATTCTGACGATGAAATTTAAATAAAAGTTCTAATTTTTATTAGCTTTTTCTAAATTTGAATAGGAAGAATATTTATTTTCAAATAAAAAGAATAATTGAGGTTATTTGAAGAAATAATTAGTCATTATCGGTTAAGTTATGGGGTTAAGGTTACTAACCCCTTTTTCGGTTGCCCCCTAATGAACGGTTAGTCTATTATCTGGTCCCTATTTTGGAGGATGTTTCAAGGGAATAAATAACATTTTAATAAATTCTCATTCATTGATAGGACAGAGTAACAATACATAAGGAATTCATGATTCCAAGTTGCTGGACCTTCACAAATCGCTCTGGAGGATCGATAAAATGTGACTTTTCCTTAAATAAAACAGGCTTTGTTCCTGGTGAAACAATTCTGCCTGAAATTTTTATTAAAAATTCCACATCGAAAAACATTGAATCGATAACTCTCAGATTTCTACAGGTGAGTCTCGATATACTTTTTCTAATTTAAACGGCTATAATTTTGACGCCAGTCCCAAATTCAAACAAGAAGTTTCAAACATATCGAAAAATATTCATTGACCCAAAGCTGGTTCTCAAAATGATTTAAAATGTTCATCTTATTGAATATCCACTACTTTCAAGTCAGCATAGGATTCAATAGGTTTTGCATATTCAAAGTTCAATCATTTGAATTGAAATTTTTCTTTCAATTGTCAAGATTTAAAGAAAATTTATTTTTCTTGAAACCTTCGATTTTTCTCAATAAATGGTATCTTTCATTCATTGCTCATCATTAGAGTCGATTCAAATATGGCTCAAAAAACACCCCCACTTGAGTCAAGTCGAACATCCTCTCAGAAAAACTAGTTTCAAATGATTTTAGTGGTTCACATTTCTCAGATAACGATGAATATATATGAATATATGAAAATACTGATTTCAAGTTAGATACTCTATAAAAGAGTTTTAAGTGAAAAGAAAGGTGAATTAAGGTTTAAAATATGTTCTTAATCATATTTCAAAAAAAATTTATATTGCACCCTACTGGTGCGTGGAAATTTTCAGCTATTGTGTAGATAAATAGAAAGCAAACGAAAATGATGACTCTGAGCATTGATAGATATTCTTTTGTACTATAAACGTTGACCCCAACATGTGAATGAGTCTACTCGACTATCAGCGTTGACCTATAACTGGACCAAGTTAATCTCACAAATAACATTGCAGATTGTCCTATTGATTGGGAAGAATAACGATCATCACATTGAGGTGCTGAGACTCTTCTCCACACGGCTGACTTCGAAGAACCGCACGAACGTCTCCAGCTTTGAGCACGTCCAGGTGCATTTGAAGCCAAAGATTCTGAATTACTACAACTGCATTCTAGCGACTACAAAGGGTCGACAGAATAAGAGCTATCGTGTGCACAACTGTGCCCTCCCGGGCTACGGGTCGACAGCGCACTTTGTCGACAAGATCCATATTCCACCGGTGCCGTGTACCGGCCTAGATGGCAATCAGTCACTGATTCATCTCGAATATGCTGTCGTGGTACGTTCTTCCCCCATCTAAAAAGCCGACAACATCGAAACTAAACTATGCTTACTAAGTATTCTTGGGCCAGAGAATTAGAACATGAGTAAATAAAATATCTGGTAGATAGTTACTTGTAGGGCTAAATTATGAGAATTGATTATAAGAATTGTTTAATTCTCTAGCTCAAAATGAGATTGGAAGGAGACTCTTCAAACGGATGTGATCTGAGAGTTAATATCCCCGTTACTATTGGGAGCCATCCCACTAAAGAGACCTCATTTAGTGAATCAGAGTCAGGTGAGTTGAAAGTAGAAACATGTGCCAAAATTGAAAGTAATAGTTCCAAAGATGCATTACAGATTTTTTTATCGACTTCATAAATTTTATCAAAAAGTATTTACTTAAAAAATTCAAAATGATGAACTCTTTTTCCGTTTGAATAGTTGAACCATGCTACGGCAACTTCAACTATAAATCTGGCGAGGTGATAGAGTTCGATAAGCCGAAGAGCTTCGACCACATGAAGGACTACCAGCCGATGGCGCCGGTGTACAAGTACTATAAACCAAAGTTTCTATCTGACGAGACTGCCATACTCAAGTCGCCCTGCTTCGATCGCGGCCGGCCGCCGACGCGCACTCGCAGCGACCGGCACAACAGCCAGAAGCGACACTATTCCAGCACCAAGCACGACGTCATCTCCGAGGTGGAGGACCCCTTCCTCCCGCGGTCCCTATCAAATTGCGACCTGACCGAGAAGATCAAGGCTCAGAAGCCCAACTTGCACATCAGCTCCTCTTCTTATGACTCTGATGAGGAATCTTCAAAGAGCGACCTCTGCGACCATTCAGCGGTCTCCTCGGAATGCGATGACGTCATCCACGACAGCCTCGAAGATACGGGTTTCAACAAAAAGCTTCTCAAAAATCTGTACTTGAAGCACTTGTCATTGCAGCAGGAGAGGAAGGCGAGAAACGATTCGCGGGGCAGCAATGCGACACAAGTTCGCAGGATAAAGCCGATCTTTTCCGCAAATGCCCGCTATCAGCACACCGATAATAGCTCAAGTGATCATAGAAAGAAGCCCTTTTCATCTCTAACTGAAAAGGAGTTGGCTTCTATATGAAAATGTACAAAATTCAAAGCAAGACGAATAAATTTTACTAATTTCTAAGCAACCGATGTTTAGTTTATAATGATATCGGTGTAAATAGTAGACATGTTATTCGTAACTGGAAAATGTTATCTCTATCTACATATTACATGTCATTTATCATGTATTTTATATTAAAAAAGAAACTCTGTAGTTCATGTATTTGACACAGGACAGATATATATTTCGAGAACTGATTTTAGATGGAAAAAAATGAATTAACTTTATTAGCTGATTGTTAATTTGGAGGTTTTTGTATCAAAAATATTGCAAATAATATTTTGAATATATTTATTTTGTATAAAGATAATTGAGATTTTCATTATATTCTACCTTGTTACTTATTTGCAAATATATTGCAATTTATCTCAAAGATGACAAATTAAAATTTACCCAAGTCCACTAAGAAGTCTTATTTTTCGATAAAGTAAATTCATAGAATCAAAACGAGATCCTGTCATAGTCCTCCACGGGTTGAATCCAGCTGTCCAGATCTTCTCCCTTCGTGGTACTCTTCAGCGGGAGATTTGCAACGACCCCAAATACCATTGGTAAACAATTCCTAACATTATACTCTCTCATGGGAACCTGAAATCTTCTAATGTAGCTTCCGAAACTTTTTGATCTTCAGACAATTTTCTGGAAAATCGTTTATTTTATCCAAGCAAAAGTAGCCTGAAGCAGAAAGTAATCCCGAAATAACCGCAAGACAAACTGTTGTGGTCAAAGTGTTTACCTCGTTCATCATATATGTTGTTGTCAGAGTGGAAACTCCGTCAGTGTGTACACTGCCCAGAAGTATTTCGTCAATGTGGAAACCGAGTGACGAGAATAAAATACTTCAGATTTAATATTTCCCAGTGTAGGCATGACCGATATTCAAGCCCTTAAGAGCCCATTCATTCTTAAATTTAAATAAGTTTTAACTTCTCCTTGAAGCTATGGATACAAGAGTGGAAAATATTTACAATATTTCTTTATTGAAGAAAACTAAAACCACAAATATACCATCGCTTAACGCGTTTCGTCTTTGTTAAGACACATCAGTCTCATCGATTTGGACAAGAGGTACCAACAAATTAACGGCGATACACAAACAGTGGTTGAAACTCTCTTGAAAGTTTAGAAACTTGAATTGATGAAAATTACTACAAAGCTCAAAAAATAATTCATTGATGACTTTAAATTCACAGTTTCGTTTCATTTATGCTACTGATGAGTCTTTGAAGAAAGACGAAACGTGTTAAGCGATGGTATATTCGTGGTTTTAGTTTTCTTCAATAAAGAAATATTGTAAATCATTCTTAAATGGTTATCTAACTTCAAATAGATTTCACATGAGCAAAGAAAATTATTTGAAAGGAATATAAATTCATTGATTAGAAGCGTAGAGCGATACTTGGAATTACTAGAGAAGATCAAAATTTCGAGATTACCTTGGAAGAAT
>KL567015.1:0-16492 GCA_000715275.1 Gyrodactylus salaris
CCCTACCCTGGCCAATATGAGAGTTTTTTCTTTCTTTTCAATTTTATCAAGGCCATTGAACAATAACGATTTTAAGAATACATAATAATTTACAGCCTTTATCGTTATTTAAACAACATAGCCATTTGAATCACTCATGGTGGAAATATATATTTGCTTATTTTAAAACTCATGAATTCTTCTACGTGTTATACTACTCAACGCGATGCGTCATTCCGTCGCATTATAAAAAATATATAGTGTAGGTCAGAAGTTCGATTGGGGATGCGATACAAAACTGGACAATGAATAAAGAAGATCTCTTCACAAGTTATGCAGATGAAAATATTTTCAATGTTGATGAAAAATACCTTTTCTACAAAGACATCGGTTGTATGACTTTAGATACATCCTCCATAATTGCAGAGGTATAAAATCTTTAAAGGAGAGCTTGACTAATGTTGTGTTTTTGAGCATGAAAGGTGAATCTTTCTTGTAACTTTAGGAAAAGCATAGATGCTTATAAATGATAGCAAAGAATTATATCGCAGTAATCAGACCTTTTTCTCTTTCAGAGCTGAGTCTAACTCTCTTTGGGTTCACATGAGGGGTTATAACGGGGGAGGAGGGTTTGAAACTATTTACCGAGTAAACCTGCTTCGAGGAGTGAGGGGACCGGAATCGAACCCACGCCATATGAGATATCATATTTATAGGACTTGGGGAACAAAATATAAAGATAATTATCTATCTAAAATTATTTTTAAATGCTAAAATATCCTCGAAAAATATGAAAAACTGATTTTTCTTCTGAATCTCTCCACCACTCACTAATCAGCATTAACGTCTTCAGATGAGGTTGCCGGCCAGATGGCTTTGAGGGCAACCTTCCGAAGGCAGCCCATACTATCGACTATGTTCGTTCCAGTTACAAGCCATTTCGGGTGTAGAATAACAAGGGGAGGTATTTTGTTATCCGATGGCTTATCCGAAAATGTTACCCGGCCATCGGTCTCAGCCTGCGGATGGATTAGGTTCACCTCGTCCCCAACGTTCACCTTCTCTCCGACGTTTTCGATCCAAGATTGCTCCATGGTTGCTGAAAGAATCCGCTTACCATCAGAGACAGTTATGTTTACACGGTTCTCTAGAAAAAAATACATTTTTAAATACGCACTGAAATAAGAAGAATTTCCGACTCAAACCTTGGCATGGTATTCTTTAGATGAAAATCTATTTACTCAAAGTTGAACAGTTAAGAAGTTCGCTCATTCTCAAAATTTGGTTCATGTTTTCTGCTCATTTTCATATTCACACCTCATGTATGAATGACTATCATAGTCTCAAGACTCACCCTTAATCTGCTTTGATTGTACAATTCCACGAAAATATGATTGACTAAAAGATATCATTTGAATTATTTACCTCGAAGTGAGCATTTTATCCTCTGCAACGTTATCAAACGATGTGTTCAAGAAGTCATTGAGCTGAAAATGGGGAATAATGGCATTATTTATCAATTCTACTTAGAAATACGCATAGAAATTTAGAATAATATTCTCTGAACTAATGTTAATTCATGTTGTAAAATTGGAGTTTCATTGGCAACTCAAAAATAATGAACTTCTAATAAATATTACATCTATATAATTTTAAAAAAAGTATTCATCAGTATTTCGATATAAAGTACAACATTGATGTGTCAGCACAGTTTTAGAAAAACTAAATTTTAGGATTTATCTGTCCTGAAGATTGGTAAAAGGCCCTATTCTGTCTACATCGACAGTCTCAATATGTGTGAACCAAGGGTAATTTTTTCCAAAACTCAAAATAATATAGAAATTCTCAGTCCATTTTTTGACATAAAAATAGTTGATTAAAATTCATTCTAAGAAGACGCATCTTTTTCGCATTTTCGACCGAGCACTGTTTTTCAATATTTTCTTACGTTTTAGATATATCTTTCATTGGGTGGCCCTAATTATCGCCTTTATCCATTGTTAATTTTACAGTAAAAATACCGCAGTAAGTGAATAAAATAGTGAAAAAATGTGACTTACACATGAATCATCAAAATTATCATCAGCCAAGGACTTATGAACCTGGGAAGGAAATTATTGAAACTTTAATTACAGAAATTATAGTTTTTTGCTTTTTAAACTGAGCATCTTGGTTCCCTTTGTTCTTATCCTCTAATAGTTCCAACATGCGCTTACCACGCAGCCCAGAATGAGGTTGAGCCGTGAGACTAGTTGTTGCTTCTTGTTGGTCGCAAGGAGAATAATTTAAAAAGTCGAACTCCCCTAAACGATCGATGACGCCTAGAAGGGATGAATATGAAAGATATTTAATTTACTATTCCCTAAGTCTATATTCTTCTCGTCGACTATTTGACGGCGATCTTTGACAAATTTAGAGGGTCGTTTCTTAAAACTTTGTCTAGGCTTGGTATCGTTTCTGGGAAGGTCTTTGGTATTAAGTTCTTTTAGCAATTTTTCATTATCAAATGCAATGGCCTTTTTATCGAAAAAATTATCAATGCTGAATTGTTTAGCCTAAATTGTCAATAAACGACATACCATAATTTAAAATCCAATTTTCATATTGGACGACAATTTAAAAAACAAAAGTAACTAATGAATTAACAAAATTTGTTTTAAATTAATCTTATTTTTAAAATGGCATGTAGTGCTAGTCTCAAGATTTAATCTTTAAATAGGATATGAATGAAAGCTAGATACTAGGCATACTTTACTCAACTAATGTTAGCTTAGCAATTCCTAATATCTAAATTATAATAGGATTTTTTTAATTAGCGAAACTTATTTTTTTCAATTTCTACTAGATTACGCATATATAACCCTAAGAAAAGTTAATGTGAATGCGTAATAAATTCATAAGATTAAGGGAATATTATAGTTATCAAGACATTAGGTATTTTATTTTTCGAAACAATATACAGAGCTTCATGTACAGATAAGAATCCAGACAGAATGTTAAGTGAAAATAGAGTAGTTTCTTTTACGCCAAGGCAGGAAAGTCATGAACATCAGCTATAGAAGGCACCGGAATCCTCGGTCCTCTCATCTCACCGCGACCACCTCTAGGAGCGCCTCTACCACGGCCTCCTCTACCGCCTCTTGGTTCAAGGCTTCTATCTTTTCCACGACCGTAAGAACCAATTTCGTCAACGCACTCGAACGAGATTGGCACGTCCTCTTTATCAAGGGCCACTCTCTGCTGTGTTGGTTCCTCTGTCTTTTTAACGGTCCTCTTGATGACCATCTTATCGAATACATTTTTACCGTCGTTAGGCTGTCTTGTGGTAAGTGTAGTCTTGATGGCATCCTTCTCGCGGAGAGCCTTGTACTCGCTGTAAGTTTTTACAGGTGGCTCAACTGGGGCAGTGTTCTCTTCATTCCCAGACTCTTCTCTGTTATCAGAATCGAGCTTTTTACTCTCGCTAACCTCGATTTCATCCTGGACAGTACCCCAATTGCCTGTTCCATGGCCTTCCTTCTTAACAACGGGCTTCACACCAGTCTTATTCGATCCTGAATGGCGATCCATTTCACGGCGACCACGGCCTCTGGTGGCTGCGAAACCAGCACCACCTCTTGTGGGAGTACGAGCAGCACCCCTCGCGATGCGTGGGGAACGTCCTCGTCCACGAGTAGTGTCAGCAACAGGAGAGTCGTTAACTAGAAATATAAAATGGCAAGAACTCACTCTTAACACTCTTTTCATTATCCTTAGAGGAGTGATCTACATTAATTTCCTCTTCATCGTTGTCGGAGAGAGCGAGACTGGCAAATCTGCAATTTGTCTCAACAGAATACTTAATCATGATTCTGAGCGCGCCGAAAGCACGGTTTTTAGCGCCTACAGGAAATAATTATGCTTACTTGGTCTGACAAAACAAATCAATTCAACTAACTATTGAATTACTATTGTTTTAAATAAACAATTTTATAAACCAATTCATGCTTATAAGTTATGACAGACCTGTGTACATTTAGAGTAATTTATCGATAATTTATGCTCTTTTATAGTTTCAAAAATTCAAAGATGAAATCAAGAACAAGATTAAAATCGACTACAGCAATTGCTACTTGGCTGATGAGCAGAATGACTCGTATTTCATTAACTGCATCAACAATTGGTACTCGCTGAACTTTTCGCCACACTTTAGTAAATCAACGAACCTTGAAATTATAAAATTCTACATATTTAAGGAGTTATTTTTTTTAAGGAAATTGAGCTAATAATTTATTAATGTCCTAATAATTTCTTAATTAATTTCCAGTTCAATTCGTCCGAAGAATCAAGGCGAACATCCACAGCCTAAAGTTGATCATAATCCAGCGGGATTTGATTCTCGACGAAATTCTCAAGTTGATTTCAGAAGGTGACCAAGCCATCGTCAAAGTCTCTCTAGAGTAAATTTTCTCGATTCTAATTTTAGACTCATTTCCGCTCTGGCCTGTGATATACGCGAGGACTTTTACAATCGCTTCCCAGAAATTATGCAAATCATTGAGACGATAATTAATGAACATTGCAAATCCCCAGAGATTCTCAACTCTGCTTTTAACTCAATTGCTCACATTGTCTACTTTTTGAATAAGAAAATCCTCCTAGATGTGGAAAATGGAATAAAGTAATTTGAACTTTAATTAACTCTATTTTAGACCTTTTAAAGAACTCATGACGCACAAGAGTCAATTCATTTCATCATTTACCTGCGAGGTGTTTGGAAATATTCTCAAGAGAATCCCAGATGTCACAAAGGCATTTAATCTGATCTCAACCTCCTTCTCTACGGAGGAATACAATTTTAGCGCACAGTTAATCTACCACACCATCAGCTCATACTGCCTGTACAATCTGGACAAGTTTCACGAAACCTACGAACATCTCATAAATGCATCACGTGGCAATGTTTTCTTTCGCAAGACCCTATTCAACCTAAATAAGATTATCATCTCACTTGCTGGGAATGAAGAACTGATATTGGAGTCTTTTCGCTTCTTGTTGAAATTAATCGAAAAAGATTCCAGCATAGAGGAGATCATTCTGAGCTTCCTTGATGACCTTGTCATGTGCAAGAAAATGGTGAATATCAAAGGTCTACTGAGTGAATATATTCACCAAAACCTCGGGACGTCTCACAACTCAACCTTGATTATTCTGGCTAAGGAATATCTGCGAGTTTCTAGTGACGATAATGAATCTGATGAAATTCTCAGGAATATTTTGTTCAATGAACTGATCTCCCTTGACAACCGCATAGAGATTATGAACGAATTTCTGACCTGGGAACGTTTTGATGACGTGAGTATATCTTTTTGATGATTCCCTTAAAATCTGATTTTTTCAAAAGAGAATCATGTAGGATTTGATTCCATTCACATCAGCTGTGAGACCAATTTGAATATTAGCATTCCCTCGGTCAAGTTTCTTATTTAATTAAATTATCTCCCTTTTGGAATCTGTTAATTCTTAAATGAATTCTCAAACCAAATTTGGGCAGATTTTCTAACTTTATGGAGAGTCAGTTTCTGGTAATTATGGACCCACTCTAAAGACTCATAATTTATGAAGAGTTCTCAAATCAGCTCAGCCTAATTAGCAAGATACTTTATTTTAAAGAGTTTTATCCACTAAAAAGACTCAATTCAGATACTTTTGTAAGATTTGTGGTAAATATATTGAAAATTACAACTTTAAAGCTTCAAGATTATAAGCTTCGAGAAATTGCCAAAATTTTGTCTCAAAAATAATCATTTTCGGTCAGATTTTTTTGATTTTTCATCTGAATAAAATTTAGATTTTTTTAACACGGAGAAATCAGTCATTTGGGAATCGAATAGTTTTTTAAAGAGGAAAAAAGTTTTTTTCTTGCTTTAAAATTCAGATAATGTTTTTGATTTCTTGCTTAAATGTTGAATAACGCTGTAATATATTTTCAAGCGCTTCATCCCAATGATAAACTCAGTGATCTTGAAGAGCAACGATGTGGAAAATGAGCAATTTGCCAACTTTCTCTATAAGACAGTCTGCCTACAATCGAAGCAAATTTTCAGCCACTCTATCGATAACCTTGGCAGTAACTACCTCCTCCGGCCAGTCTTCAACCTGGACATTGTCAACACCTCCGACATCCTCAATCCCGCGGATCGTATAAAGGGCGTCTTGGACCATTTTGTTAAAGAATCCATCAGTCAACCAATCCCAGAGACACACAACAACACCTACATTCGTTCCCTAGTAATTTTAACACAAATGAGGCCATATTCTCACATTTCCATTGGCAATCTCTTCGCCGAGAGACTCGTAGACATTTCACGCGAAATGGAGAAGGTCGGAGTGAAGAAGGGCAAGGGTGAGTATTTTTCGTTGTCTTAGAAATAGTGTTTTGAAATGTTGGAAAAGTCTCTTTAGAAAGAAGAATCCATGGACAATAGATAACTAAGTTGAGAAATAATCTCAATTATTTCGCATATAATTTGATGAGCAATCTACAGAAGGAAAAAAATAAAAATTTCGAATGTGATCTAGTAAAGTTATAACTTATAACAGTTTCTAGATTTAATAAAATTCAAAATTGAGAAAAATATTCAAATTATTTTTGCGCGCAAATTTCGAAACCTAATAATATTGAGGTGCGAAAGTGATGTCATTCGAAAGCTTAACATTTCCTTAATTAGTTGCAAGATTATAATTTCTAATAATCTATATTATCTGATTGGGGAAATAACGCTGTTTTGAAAATTTGTTTTACTTAGTGAGTATTACTCACAAGTAACCATGATGTTTTGATTAAATAGCTAATGCCATCTTTTCAATTAGACCTCGAGAATCTGGTAATCTATACCAAAGAGCTGTTTCTATTCCTCTTGCAATATATCGACACCAAGAAGGAGAAAGAAGAACTCGAGAAAATCACCGTCGCCATAGAATCCTTTGGCATCAAGTTCTTTCTGCAGACATTCTGGTGAGCATCTCCACCAGACGTCAACTATTCACATTACCTAATTTCTACTCTCTCTCTCTCCAATAGTGACCAGGTTGAGAGGATTATTGAAGATGCCTTTGTCATTTCCAAGTTGGCTGAAACCCTCCACGCACTCCTCGTGATCAGGTACAAGCTGGGCATTTCCAACAGCCAGATTTCATTTCCACTCGAATCACTCTACAAGTCACTCCGGTGTCCTAGTCACAAGGTGAACATTGCTTATTTGTAGAAATATGCAAAAAATATTTGCATAGTTTTGAATGATGCAAGGTTTTGTTTAAAATATCCAAATCTAATTATATAAATCTAGTTAAAAATCAGAGATAAACTCAGAAACTACTCGACGGATTTTCATGAAATTTTCTTGGTGTTCTTAGCAAAAATGCAAAGCCCTAACCATCACAAATCTCTTTTAAACGTGACTTACAGCGATTTTAAATAACCAATCAGAATGCATAAACCCCATATACACACACACTCAATAAACTATATACAATACATATTATTGAAAATTGCCAAAATGAATTTGATAATACAGGTAAGAGTTTGAATCTTCTCATTATGTCATAAATAAGTCTTAATTTCTTACCCTTTAAAATTTTATTTTTCTCAATATTTCCAAGGAGAACTATAAAACTTTTGATTTGAAGTTCGGGTTGATCAGTTTGAAATTGGGAATTTTAATTTTGAATTTGAGTAATTGAAGTTCTTATAATTTAAATTCCAGTATGTCCAAATTGATTTTTCTTTTTTTAAAAAATTTTGATTTTGGTTTTCTCTACAACAACTTTTAATTTGATATTATTCATGATGATTTTGAGATTATCCATTTTTATGATTTTGTATTTGTGTTTTCTCAATTTGACTTTGAGTTTAGGAAAATTTCTCATTTTGAAATGCGAAAATATCATTTTGATTTCCATAAAATTTTGATAGATTTTTGAAAATATCAGTATGAATTTGAGACTTCTCGAATTTCTCAATTTAAAATCCTTCATTGCCAATTTGAATTTGATAATCTAGCATTTCATTTTTGACGAGTCCTAATTTGGACTGCAAAAGGCATAATCCATCATAAAAACACGTGTATTAATGACAAAGAAACATTATGAGTGTCAATATTATTAAAATTAAAAATATCTATTATACAGGCAAGAGTTCACATCCTACAGTCGCTGAAGCTCCTACACCTCGACAGTCCACAGCTCTGTCTCATTGAAAAGTGCCTCTCCGCTGAAATCATCCACATCTCTCCGCAGAGTGTTCGTGACATTCTCTCAAAGATTATTGACCTCCACTCGAACAGAAGGGACGTCATTATCGACAAGGACTCGATTGTCGTGAGTTGTCCAATAATGCTATCTTATTTTAAACTATGCAGCTGATATTGAAACGAGGGATCAAAAGTTATTATATTCGCCTTGGACCCTTGTTGGTCCTTCAAATTTAGTTCTTAAACTCTTGTTGAGAAAGTAAAGTAATTTTCATTTACAGTTTTGCAAAAATGTCCTAAGAATGCCTTATCAACTCTGATCCCTCATTAATATCATTCTTCACACAAGATCGCCTTGAACTACATGTACGGCCTGTTGACAGTGAACTTTAAGCCAATTTGGAGTCCCCTAATCGAGGCGATACAATCCTTCAGTACGAATGATCGCCTCAAGGACCACTCGGAGAAGACGAAAAAGAGTGCACCATCCACGGTCATCTCCGGTTGTGGTAACATCTTCTGGGGCATATTTGAGAGCGTTATGCATCACACTGAAATTCTCATTGAAAAGGGTGAGTGAAAACGTAGAATGAGATTATGAGATGGGAAAAAACTTGTATAGTTTACATTCAAAGTAATTTAGTTGAGAAGGATTTTGATTGGGCCTTGGGGATGAAAAAATAATTTGCAGCTAACACCATTATCCCAAAAATTATAGCGGATATTGAAAAAATAATAAATCATTTAATAATAATAGAAATGAATACAAAATCAATGGAGATCCCAGAGGAAGAGACCTCGAATGATGAATTCTCCAACCTGCTGGACTATTACGGCTACCTCTGCTCAGATGCCATCCATTCAAATGAACTCCTCACAGACTCATGCCTGGGGCATCGCAACACTCCCAAGGTGAACAAGTCGAGAAAGATCACCAAGAAAAAAGCGCCCAGCGAAGATCACTTGGACAGAAATGTCAAAATCGAGAAGCAGACACTCATTAAAGCCTCGCTCATCCGCGTCGACTGGTCCAGATACCGGTGCAACGTGTGGAGGACGACGACTGCCACGATTCTCGAGCCGAAGAATAAGTACTTTATCCCGAAATTCCTCGAATTCAGTGAACATCACTTTTTGCTGACGCCAAACGCCAGTAATACCGAGCAGTTGGGAGTCTTCCTCAAGTTCCTCGCCAAGTTCACCACCCTGAAGACGATTAGTAACGAGCATAAGTGCATTGAGATGCTCCTGGATCTGATGAGTCATCCAAAGAGTGATGTACAGTTATTAGCTTTTGAAGCGTATTGTGATAACAAGAATGCCGTCTTGACCAAATACAAGTTAGTTTTATCCAAGAATAGTTCAGCTTTAGATAATCTCCTTTAGTCTAACTCTAGGCCCCTTTTGTTCAAGAAACCTAGTACATTTTTCAAATTAAAAATGCTCTTTCTATGTCCATACTAAATTGAAACCTTTTACAGGACCGAAATCATAAAAATGATCGACCTGAAGAACTTTAAAGACCAATCTATCGCATTCAAATTGGATCACATTGCCAACAATCCAGAGAGACTGACAATTTCCAAGCCCCTTCTACGCATCCTCTTTGGTCGATTACTACTGAATAACAAAAAGTTCGCCCCTCTCGTCTTTGCCAACATTAGTGAATACAACCCCGAAGAGATAAAATACTTCATGTCCCTCGTCCTCCGCCCAATCGGCCTCAAGACCACTGACGACACGGTCCAGGTCCTAGCAGAATGCGTCCAGAGGACCAAGAACAACCTCTGCAGCTCCGATGAGGGGGACAACAAAAAGATTCGCTGGAGCACCTTTCAGGCCATCTGTCAGAGTATCAGCAACTTTATTCGGTACCTCGGTAATCGGCGGGAGGCCGTCGAGAGCCTCTTCTACCTCGGCGTAGGCCTCGTCGGCATATCCATGATGAAGAGCACCACCCTGCCGGACCTCGTGCGCAAGCAGATGAAGTACGTCAGGAAGGTCTCTGGAGACCTGATCATCACTCTGCTGAGGAATGAATCAAAGTCGAAGGTCTCCTCCAACCAGCGCAGTTCCTTTCTGACCGATGAGCACTTTGAGTTGATCACACGCAACCTCTTGTCACATGAGATCCTGGGAGAGTTCAAGCAATACGCTGTGGACACTCCGAATCATGTCATTTTCAGAATCTTGACTCTTGCATCGAAAGATGTCGATTTTTCGGGTCATTTGTTGAATGAAAATATCTCTGCTCACTTGTTGGATATGTTGGTGAATCCCAAATTATCGACACCTGTTGGGTGTTCTATTATCTCCATTATACACAACGTTCTTTTCTCTGGTGAGTGTTAAATTACAAATAATTTATGAGTACATTTCCCATTAAACTGAATGTCACGGTAGGGATCCTATTACACTCATTAAATGTGTATAAATTTGATCTTTTATGCACGGTAACACAATAATTTTAACAAGGTTATTGTATTGATTTTTATTGATGTTTTAGCGTTGTAACTAGGGCGATAAGAAATATTTAATAATTCGCCTGAAATTTAGGATCAGGTCACACAAAGAGGAAATTTTATTTAAGAAAAGTTTTTATGAACATTTTTCAATTATTGAAACATACAGAGCTACTTTTTGTAATTTGAGAATTGTATCAAAATATTGATAGTTATTCTTCTGTAATATAGAGGGCAGACAAACTTTTATGAAGAACATCCAGTCAAAAATCCCTTCTATTGCCGAATACTTGTCCGAGAAACTGCTCTCCTTCACCAACACAAAGAAGACCATTCCACCCGCCTCATTAATTGAGCACTACAGTCTCTTGAAGTTGATTATCGACCCTCCCACATGGTTCGCCACCAACTGCCAATACACCCTTAATCAGGTGATCATTGAACAACTCCTCTCAGACCTGATCAAGATTCAGTTGTTCAAGGCGCGCAGCCAAAAGGCCTCCCGGCTGGCCTTTGGCGGATGGGGCCGAAAGAACTTCAAGGACCTAAAGAATGACAAAGGCATCTTGGTTAATAACAACGAGACGGCCGCCATTCTTAAGCACTCCTTGAAGACCACCGATGAGCTTGACGCGGAAATGATGAAGTTGATCGTGGGCCTTGTCAAGAGAGCCGACTCTGTTACTAAGCTCTACCCGGAAATTATTAAGTTGTTCTCGCGTACAGAGTCTAGAGTCGCTCGTGGAATCCTGACCAAGGTCGCCAATGAGGCTGCACTCAAGTTGCCGTATCAATTGAAGATTGAGCATTTCTCTAAGCTGCACGCCAACGGCAGACTTGATGCGAATAAACATTCTGATGAGAGTACTATAACTGTGATATCTAAAGTGAGCCCTTTAAATCCTTATTTCTCACGAGATCTCATGAAATTAGTATTTTGTACGCAAAATTGCAGTGAAATCTATTATTTATACACTATTTCATTAACCCTCCTAGGCCCATTCAAAGAAAATCTTGAAAATTTAAGAAAAATTCGAAAAAATGTTACGAAAAAATCTTAAAACTCAAATTATTCCAAAATCTGAGTTACCAGAAAGATTTTTCACTTGTCATATAATTCGATGAGCAATCTATAAGAGGAAAAAAATTTAATAGAAGAGTTAGAAAAGTTGCTAGATTTAATAAAATTCAAAAATAAGAGAAAATATTCAAATTATTTTCGCGCGCAAATTTCAAACAGCTGTAATTTCGAAGCCTAATATTATTGAGGTGCAAAAGTGATATCATTCGAAATTATATTTTCTAATAATCAATTACACTTGATAGGCCTTCAAATACACTGCCAAGCGCCTGAGTAATGACGACAATCCAACAGAAGTCAGCACCTTAAGTCTCATCGGCATCCTCTGTGAAATGTTGAACGTGCAGGACCAGACCAAGATTGACGAGTTCGACGTTAGCGTCCAAGAGAAAGCCTTTTCCATCCTCACTTCAATTGTTAACTTCACCGAAACCATAGATTCATCACTGGAAAATATTCCAACTCGAAAAGCATTCATCGAAATCCACCTCGCTGGCCTGCACAACGCCATTTACCACATGGAGAACGGGTCCCTACAGATTCGTGATGCCGCCCTCGACTACATGCTCGCCCTACTCAAGTCCTGCTCACAGATCTTGGAATCTGAGAAGGATACCGAACCAACAGACGAAGTTGAAGAACGCTATATAAATAAGCTCGTTATAGACTGCATCTGGCCATCCATTCAGAGGGCCATCAGTGAATTCTACGGTCCCAAGAGAATCCACTTCCTTAAACTTCTCCACGGCACAGTGCAATCCCTAGCCGAGCATCCATGGTTCAAACCACTCACCTTCCTTGGCGATGAAAAGAGACCTGATCATTGTTTCTTCATATCTCTGCAGAGCGGAACAATTAACCGGCAAATCTCCTCTCTGAAAAGGCTCATCAAGTTCCTAACCACTCCACAGTCGTTCATGTCTAGAGCGACTGCTAGGACTGTGCTTCAGCCAAATCAGCCCTTCCTAATACCCCAGCATCATCTCCGTGGTCTGCTAATACCCCTGGTCTTGTTCTATCTACGGTCGGAATTGAATACTGACAATCCCATATCTCGGTATGCGAATTCGCAGCATTCAGAGAAACTACTAAGGGACGAATTGATAAAATTGTCCATTGAAGCGCTTGGAAAGATTGCCTTTCGCCTGAACTGGGCAAATTACAGAGCCATTTTAGACTCTGCAATCGCCTATCTCACTGACCAATCGAAGAAGGGCGCCAAGACTGATTTGGCCATTGACGCCATCACCATGATCCTCGACTCTTTTGTGTCGCCAGATTGGGCTGAAAAGACTGAAAAGATGGACATTGAGGAAACCGTTGAAGAGGGTGATGACGAATTCCCATTACTTGAAAAGAACACTATAGAATCTGAAGATGAATTGGAGGAGGAAGAGAAAAAAATACTCTCTATGAAAGAACTCCTAAATGAGACCCTGCAAGACCCCTTCGAAAAGGTCGAGTTAGACGAAGAAAAGTCAAAGATTCAAGACTACCTCTTGGTCGTAATGAAACGCCTCCAAAAGTTCATTGTCATCAGCAACAATACAATGTTGTTGAAGAAGAAAAACTCTGATGTCTCCTCTTCAGTTCATATCCCACTGACGATATCCCTAGTCACGTTGTTGAAGAAGCTTCCCAAAGGTCAACTTGAAGCCTCCCTTCCTACTATAAACCTCCGCCTATTGGCCTCGCTCCGGCCCAGTAAGAAGAATACACAGGAAATTAGAAAGGATGTCATTAGTGCCCTGGGAAAGATTGCACGCCTCCTACATGGTGGGCGGGCGTTTGAAAACTTCATCTGCACTATAGCTCATCAGTTGAATAAGGGCTATGCTGCACATCAGGTGAGACTATTCACTCTAACGCAGATAATCGCTAATGTCGAGCAGGCCGCTCGCAACGGCAGTTGGCACTTCAAGAGTGGGGACTTTGACAAGGTAGCCCGTTTAATGACCCGACTATACCTAGATGAGACCATTGGCCAGCTAGGAGAGTCCATTGATAACCGCAAGATGGCCGGAAAGAGCCTGCTGACCTCTATATCTCGGAAAGGCGTCGTAGATGGACCTGTCTCGCTGGAGGAGCTGGCCTCACAGGACATCCCCGACCTTCCAGAGGCCAAGTGCCTCAAGGCGCCAGATGGAATGCCAATGCTCTGTAGACTAGTCTCCACCAAGGGTCTAACACAGCTCTTTATGGACCTCAACATCGCCGTGAGAAACGTCTCTGCCGGGTCGAGTCTCAAGGTTAAACACGGCGAAGAGAATGACGAAAATCCCGACGCCGAGAAGGGCCCTAAGAAGATTGGCTGCGGCATTAAGTACCGCAAAAGGGCTATCTCTCGCCTCGAGAATGTCCTCATACGGCTGCCGACAAAGGCCGGCTTCCTAGCCAAGAAGCAACAGCTCTGCAACTTGAATGCCCTGGAGATTCTCCATATTTGCCTCACCGTCGTCGTGAACAATATACCCCTGGTGATGCCAAGAGAGCACAAGGTCATCTCTAGTACTGTCACAAAAGACTTTCTCGTCAGCAAGGCCACCGGTTCGCATATTCCCGCGCAATGGGCCACCTGCAGGTCCGAGTATCTCGCTCCGAAGTGGGATTATCTCGGCATTCCGCCAGAGCCCAAGAGAATGTCCGCCGTCACTAGTCACACGTCGCAAAGTCAACTTTCGCAGATGCACATTTTCATACAAATGGCCCTAAATGGCATTGTCCATTTGATTGACCCGAAGTTTGAAGTTGACGTTCTCCGTAATGTCTTGGAAAACGTGATTATTTCCCTAGATGTGAGTTACCTATTATTTTTCTGTGAAATCCCTTTAAATAATGGAATGATTCTCATTGGCTGTTGAAGTGTCAAACATCGTTTAGACTTTTTTTCGAATAAATTTCCATTCTCATATGCTCCTCCTTCTAAAGGCTACCAGTCTCAAAATACAACTCGCTGGGCTGCGGTGTCTGTACAAGTTTCTCGTGATACATTCAGTGAGTGTAAAGCGGGTCAGCGCTCCCGAGATATTCACGACAGATCAGCTGGCCAAGACTGTCCGCAAGCTCTTCCAAATACTCAGCGTCAATGTGGGCACTCTCTCAGGTTCGATGAGCGCCAAGGATCAGGTTACGGCAACCTTTGGCCATGTTCTCTTTAACGTTTTCTCCCTGTTTCTACGCACGAAAAAGCAGTAAGTTCTAATAATCATTGCATTATATTCAAAAAAATTCTATGAGACTCATATTCTTGAGGAGTTGTCTACATAAAATCTTGATTTTAAATCAAAAAATCTAATATTTTCAAAACTACTCATAAGTATACGAGTAGGGCGATCAGAATAAAATTTCGATTCTTCTCTGCACAACAAAAATAATTTTATCGAATTAAAAAACATGGTGTTTTGCTATGAAACTCAACTTCTATCTTCTCTAATCTCTTCAATCCAATTTTTAGACTCAACATTGAAGATGAGCAATTGGCTGTGTTGTTAGACACTGTCGAGATCGAGTTATCTAGAGAGAAGAAATCCTCTAGTGTCTTGTACCTCCTCTTGGCCATCCTCCAGAGACGTCTGAAACATGAAGACTCGCCAGGAGATGCTGAAGAGAAGGAGATCTTATTTACACGCAAGACCCTCGATCAATATGTTGAGACACTCAACAAACTCGCCAAGGTAACTATCTATTTCTACTTTAACCCTTTAGGACCCGACTCTACAATTCAATGATAATTCATATTTTTAAAAGTTAACTAGGCTAAAAATTAAATTTTAAGAACTTTTCGGTCATGAGAATTTTTCCCTATTAACATTCCATGTACCCAATAGACCAAGTCAACCGACAAAGACCAGTCCACAGAGACAGGCGCCGGTGGCGGCTCTCGCCTAGTCAAAATCCTCAACGTCCACGTCCGCGACATCATCACGACCACATACGATGACTCGATAATGCTTCTGGCGCGCAAATGCTTCCTCACCTACCTCTTCAACTATCCGCATAGCGTCAAGTTCATCACCAACAGCCTCCTCTACTTCCTCGAGTGTCTGTCGCACAAGAGGGCGAAGGCCCGTGAGTCGGCCATTGTCTGTCTCTACGATATGATTCGACAATTCTCTGCCCAGCACCTCGTCATTGATAACCAGCACGAGATTTTATTCTTGGCCATTGCTGCCGCTATCCAGCGGGAGACGAGCGTCGGCAATAAGCTCACAATGCTCAAGGTCTTGAGGGTCCTCTTCAACCGGCTGCCCGAGAATAACGCTGTTGAGTTGTTTGAGAATCACGTTGTTGAATATCTCCTGGCTAGGAAGGATAAACACTTGTCAGTGAGACTGTTATCTCTGCAGGTAATTAATTTCTTTATTTTTAACCTGTCGTAAAATTTCCTAATTCAACTAAAGAAATTAATTTGACGAAACCTCGAAAGAAAAATTTCGTTATTTCCAAGAATTTAAATTACTTTTCTGATAATCCTAGATACTTTACAGGACTAAAAAAACAATCTACTCCATTTTAATTTTTCCTAACAATTAAAAAGTTTTCTTTAACCGTTAAGTTTTAATAGGTCACATATTTACCTACAGTATTTATTAACAAAATTAGAGTGTAAAAAGCGTTTTTTAAATGAATTGCATATTATTTCCATCACAGACTTCGGTAAGGTTATAACTTATAAGTTATGAACTGATAATCAGACCCTCCTCTATTAGTCATTACCGTACTAATTGAGAAGATTACCA
>KL567015.1:16512-29216 GCA_000715275.1 Gyrodactylus salaris
TTGTTGTATTATTTTATTTTTTATATCTATCATAGAGAATTAACCATTAATCATCTAAGGTTAGTTCACCAATATCTCCATTAAAGGTTTTATTGGTACCAATTTTCACGGCTTCTAGGATCGTCCTCTTATAATAGTTTTGTTCCATTTAAATCACAGAAGTTGTTTCAAAGTCTAAAAAACCATCGTCTTCTTCTCAGGTTATTCCATTCATTGTGAACAGTCACCCGGCGCTGTCTATAGAAAAGATTGAAAATCGAATATTGACCGCGATCCTCTCTGACATCGTTCCCTCCTCGTTGACCAAGATAAAACTCCTACAAAAGACCAATCCAGAACTCTTCCGCAAAGACACCAAGGACTTCACCGAGGATGTCGAATTTGCCAATGCAGACCCCGAGGGAGCCCAGCCAATGGACACCAATGAAGAGGACGCCGAAATGGCCGAAGAGGAGCAGGATGAGCTGTCTCAAAATAACGACATCAGTGAGGTAGAATCTGAGGAAGAGCTCGAGGAAATCTCTCCTGAAGACTACGTCCCCAGCACTGGCAAGTTGTCTCTAGATGCAAAGTTCAACACCCTGTCTTCGTCTGTGAGTGAACTTTACATACATTGAAATCATTACATTTTTATCCCAATTTTTTTTGATTCTGACAAATGTTTGCTTGCCGTACCCGTTTGAAGTGAAATACGGTCTTAAACCTTGTGTTTTATGATTCTGGTATATATAAGTGAATATATTTAGTGTGGCGAAAAAATAAGCAAAAATGGTATTTTTGACCATAATTTTCATATTGGTTATCAAATTGAAAAAGACTATTATTTTCTAAGAAAACATCCCTTTTTAATGAGCTTGTTGGCAGAGAGGTTTACCATTTTAATTATTTTTCAATCTAGGAATGAAAATAATTTCATCGCTCTAATTTAATATTTTCAAAGGCCGCGGGTACGAGGTATTACAACCTATTCTCAATCCTCGAGTCGTCTCTGTCCTTTGTCTTCTCAATGTTCCTCAGCGACAACACCGACGAGGGCCGCCTTCATGAATTTCTCCTGTCCAACAACTCCACGAAACTCTTCTCCTTCATTCTCCAACATTCCCTGGACAAGAAGGCCCTGAACATTGAAGACGGCTCATTCGATAGGGTAGAAAAGTTCTCCACCCTACTCACATTTCACCCAGATGACAACAAGGCCATCACTCGCGATGACAAGGACTTTGACCAATTCGGCCTCATCGACATGCCCCACGACGGCGTGGTGGAGTTCAGCGTCAAGTGCCTCAGTAGTCTCAGCAAGTTTGAGTCCTCGCGGCTCTTCTCCGAGCGCCAGACGTACGATGAGAAATCCGGTCAGTTCAACCCACAGTCGGCGTTTTGGAAGAAGAACCGTGGCAAGTTGTCCAAGTTCCGCATTCACGAGGATGATCCGTTCACTGTGTACGGCGAGAGTTTGTACAGGACCCTGCTGGCGTGTTGTAGGACCTTTGAGTTGACCACCACAAACATGTACTGCAACGTGGAGTGGGTGGAGACTAGCCTTGTGCCGACACTCATTCGATTGGCTATCCTCGCCCACGTGGAACTCGGTCGCCTTGGGCCTATTTACTTTTTGAGGATGGCTAACAGGCTTTCTTTGGATGAGTTGAATAATCGTCGGAATTCTCTACTGCAGGTTAGTTGCAAACTCTATTTCAATTATTTTCGGCTTGGTAAAACTTAACACTAAAACTAATTTTAATTTTTTAGCGTTCCCTCTGTCTGAAAATGTCTGTCATCTTCCTCGAAAAGTGTCCCAAATCCATGTCAGAAAACCTTCTCGAGTTGACCTCTTATCAGAACCGGACGCAGAAAGACGACATTTTCGATCAAGAAGAGCACGAGAAGAAGTTGGTGCGAAACGATGGCGACCTAATCCTGCCCAGTCTCCTCGCCTACCTCAGAATCGTCAGTCGGATAATTCAACGCGAGAAGAAGCATCAGGACAAGCTGGCCTTCATCGCCCTCTCCAGCATCCCGGACAAGTTGGAGTCTGAGAATAACCCAGCTGACTACATGTCCGCCTCTAAGAAGCTCCTTAGTGGCCAGATGTCGGTCCGCGCTAGGAACCGCCGTAAGCGACGTGAAGCCCAATTGAAACGGGCCCTTCTCTCCGAGGACTCCAAGATTAGCGAAGAGGCCATGACCAAAATCTTCTCCCACAACTCCATGCTCGGACGCAAGTCGGCCGCAACTGCCGATGAGATTGTCAAGATGATTAGCGAAGCTGATGACGTCATTGTCAACTCGTTGCTGGATCCAGCAGGGGAGTCCGCTGATCGTCTGGATGCAAAGAAATTTTGGAAGAGTCTATGTCAGACAACAGAGTCATTCAATAACAAGAAGAAGGCCGATAAGAGGGTTCGCGACTTGGCCAAAGTGGCCAAAAATGAAGGGGTTAGGAGAAAGAAACGAAAGACCGAGGCATGAGCCAAGCTTTTTTGTGTAATTTTAACTAATTCCTTTTTGAAAAATATATAAAAAAACAATGCTTTATTCAAAATCCTCTTCTATTTTCTAGACTAGGAAAGTACAGAATTTTAGCTAAAATAGGGCTTACTAAGAAGAATCTTGAAATAACTGCTTGTGAAGTAGCCCAGACTAAGTATAGCGCTAACCCATATCAAATCGTTGGTATAGTCAACAGAACCATCCAATTGGTCGACGCACAGAAATGGAGAGATATTCGTGATGCGAAACTCTTTTCAAAAGTATGTTCCTAGGAAAATATCCTTGATAAAAAGGATGAAGGTCCTACGTCTGGTGATATTGTAATGGAGTAATTTATTATTAAATTTGGAAAACAATAAACTCATTTCTGCACCCAACTGGATAATATCGATGAAAAAAGTCGCAAACTTCGGACGTCGTCAATCATATGAAGGAATGAGCTATCAAGATAGCACTAAGGCACAATTTTCTTGGGAGTTTATGGATAATCCTCCTTATTCTCAAGACATTGGGCCTTCAGATTTTTACTTTAATCAAAATCCTCAGAACCCTTTTCCTATAACACCATATTTAAATGTGTTGCTATCTGCATTTCCATAGTCAAAATTTTATTAAATAATTTTCAGTTTTATACAAAACTTTGTTTCGAAGCATTAATCAAGGTTCATAGATAAATACGATCTGATCCATATTCGGGATCTTCTTTTTTCTATCTTGAAGTTTTTATTAACTCTTAAAATTCTATTCATTTTCTTACTTTCACAGGAGCCTGAAATCAAAAATTTGACGGGAATTTGACCTGCACAACGTTTCTCTATTAAATGACAAGAAAGGACCTGATAAACTCATATTCTGTATTTATGAAAAATAATCTTTTTCCAAAAAAACAATTGCCACCCTCCTCTGAAGGTGGGGATAAATTAGAAAAAAGTACAAAATAAAATTATGTTAGTTGCACAAAATAGACACAATAGCAAAGAATGTCTTCATTGTTATCCAATCTCACTTGAGACTCTTCTGCACAAGGTTAGCTAGCAACTGATCAAGATTATCCATGAGACCGCGTTGGATCCATTTCGGGATAGTAACTCTAGCCTTGCTGAAGCCAATCTTTTCCAAGAAAATATCAAATGCTGGAGCTCCCGTGTTGGAGGCCAAGAGGAACCGGCATTCGGGCGATAAGTTCCAATGGATCACGGAAAATGTTCTTCCATCATTATAAAGGGAGATCAGAATCTCGTCCTTATTATCGATAAGGCTCCTCTGTTGGCTCTGACTCTGGATCAAAATGTCCCTCTTGTGCTCAGTTAGATAGGAGGAGATTAGCGAAGGAAGCCAGGGCATGTCGATGAGACCGAGCTGAATGACACCGTGAAAGTCCGATTGGAAGCTGATGCCGACCATGGGAGTGAAGACGGCTTCAGAGGTTGACGGGGCGTCCTCCTTCTTCTGGTAGAGGTACACGTTCATCGGTTGCTCTTGGTCGGAGACGATGCGAACGGAAATCGAGGGTAGAATGAAGAGGAACTCGACCTCTTTTGGAGCCTTGAGGATGCTAGGTCCTGTGGTGGATTCGTTGGCCTTTCTGGCTGTCAGCAGGTTTTTAAATTCGACTCCAAAGTCACTCACTAAAGAATTATTATTTTTTGGGAAATGAGTCACGGAATATTGACTTTACGGAAGATGAGGTGAATTTTCAAGACTTACTTTTGACAAAGTCCTTCAAAAACTTTGGGTGGTTGTTCCTGAGATTGTTGATGACTGAAAAAGGAGAAATTTTATTAATCAAAGAATGACAAAAGCGGTGACAGAGTGACAAAGACCTACTTGATTCATCAGCACCGTTGAACATGTACTCGACCCAGTTGGAAATGGAATATGCAGAGGTCTGCCGCAGCAATTCCCCACTGCCCTTCTTCACACGCAAGACGTAAGCAGTCTGCGGGCAGTAGTGCGGCTGGGCGCCGAGATCGAAGCTGAGAACTTGTCGAATGTTCAGCCAGCCATCATAGTCAGAATGGGACTTTTCTGCGTTCAATTCCCCGATATCCCGCTGGGATTCAGTCTCGAAACTAGAAAGAACAAGAAATTAGATTAAAATTTTGAGAAACTACACATTTTTTTGTGAAATTTCAAGAGATTTTGTTAGAAAAAATACATTGCCGTGAACTGAAAATAAATATATGAAGAAAAACTCACCAAGCTGTAACATGTTGGATGCAGAAGACAGCCCAATCGGGGGCCGATCTGAATGTGCCCGCAAAGCATGCGATAGAGATGAGATTACCCGTAAGCTGTAGGGATCCACTCAAGACTGGTGGCACAGTGTTCGTCTCTGATTTTGTGGCGTTTGCATCTTGAGTGTCAGAGTTCTTGAAGCGCTTATAGCTGTCAAAGACACTTCTCGCCTTATTCATCGGGTTTTGCCAGTGACGTTCGTAGATTTTGTCAATCTATGAATAAATATATCATGACTAATGTTAGTATATAGTATATCATTTTTAAGAAAAAATTACATGTTGCACACGATATGGCGTCACAATGATAGAATATCCTCTAAATTTTGTCTAATCCTATCAGGTGAAGGGAAAAATATTTCCAGCTCATAATAGGTTTTGATATAAATTCACTCGAATAAACAAGAAAAAATATACATAATTGAATCATATTCAATATTCTGTAGAGATAAAATTTGTAAAAATGTTGATCTGATTCCTTTGAATGGTATTTTAAAACAATTTTAAACTAAATATGTAAAATATTGAGCTAACTTAGTAGTGGAAAATTCATTGATTAACTCGTAGCTAAATAAAACTTTTACACCAATTTAAAAAATCAACAAACTTTAAGGGGATGGAAATATTTTCATAATGAATACTCAGACTAACAAGTATGAAAGTATTTAGTTTACTGCGATTCTCTATGATTTTCAACCCATATCAAAGTATAATTTTTTATGATACCAGCCTAGTATATATTAAATTTTTTAGTAACATTTCTTTTACAATTCGACATTTGAAAGACTCACAGTGTTCATCTCCTGTTCATATTTCTCCTTCATCTTGAGACGTTCATCCTCCTCTTTGGAGCGCTTAAAGAGCGCCAGAATGCCGTCCTCCTTGAAGCTGGTGTCGGTAGCGAGACCTGTGGAGCTGTGCGTCTTACTGGCCGGTAGATTGGAGCGCAGCTTCGACCCGAAGAGCAGTGAAGTGCGGCCTTCGTTGAATTGCTTCTCAAAGTACTCTTGCACTGCCTTCACGGACCGCAAGAGGTCCGGCGTTGTGGTCCGCGATATACCCACCTGGAGTTTGTCCCAATTAAAGTAGCCCTGGACGCTTATGACGTTGTTCATGGGATCACTGGCTGCATCCAGGCTGGACACATTCAGGTCCGTGTTGAGAGTGGGGGTTTTGATGAACTTCCAAAAGTCATTTAGATGCGTCTCCACCTTGGAGACTCGTAGGAAGATGATGCTGGTGTTCATGTAGTCCAAGCGAAACTCCAGTCCACCCAGAATGGCGTTGAACATGTTTTCTGGATCGGAGTCGGGATCTTCTTTGATTTTCACTGGAAATTATTAGAATGACAGTAAGAAGTAGAATTGACTACTAGAAGTGAGTTTGTATACATATGAAATGTATGATTTATTCAAAGGGAGAGAAAAATTACCTTTAGATTCAAAGTCGGTGATGCTAAACTCTCCGCCGACGGTGCCTTGTTCGCTGGAGAAGGCGCAGGATTGAAATCCGATGGAGGCAATTTGAGACTTTCTCTTTGTTGAGGTGTACGAAAAGTGCCCGTGGCAAAACAGGTTTTCAATAGCCAAGCTGGAATGTGTTTATAAATTTATATTTTTCAAAAGTAAAAAGTGATCTTATCATCTTTTATCAGTAAAAAATATGCAGTCAGAAAGATCGAATCTTAATCTCCAGTTATCCTAAATTTGAATATTCCATCGATCAAGATAAAATATACAAAACAGGTTCAAGTTCTAGAAGTTTTTTGTCAAATTTCATTTGAAATAAAGTTTCTTATGATTTTGATTAGCGGGGATTTTTTGCACGCCTTTTAAGGATGGATTGAGCTTACTTTGTGAATCCGAGGGCAGAACCGATAAACAATTGAACGTTGACCTTTTTAATGTTGACCAAAAAGATTGGGATTGCCTCCGACAGGCAGCTGAGTAGGCCATCTGGCAGTTGCTCTGATAAATCATCCTTTATCGACCCCTCTTCTCTGATGTTCTCCTTGTGGACTGTTGCCGCCTTCTTTTGGTCAAGATCTGTCTTCTTCGTATTAACCATATTTGGTATAAGGGACTTGGATACTGAAAATGGGGAAAAATAATATATTTTTTTTAGAATAGAAATAATAAATCTGAAGCCAACAATTTTATAAAATTCTTTAAATTTTCAACATGAAATCAAAAAAATATCATGTACTTACTTTTTCTAATTTGTGTCTGATTGGAATTCTTTTCGAACCACTCAGAGAAAGACGGTTTCCTAGAGGTTGTAGAATTTCGATTTGTCGAATCTATCGGCTGTTCACCTCTGGTCTCCGATTTGAAGTCAACTAAAAGAGGTGACATTAACTATTGTTTAACCAGTGACATTTTTCTTTTGAGACAAAATTCTTATTGAACCCAATAAAACGCTGATGTCCAGAGAATGGGGGAAGATCTAAATCTGACCTCAATAACGAATACGTAAACAGCTGAAAAGGAAGCAAAACGATTTTCTGATCAAGGATTTCTCACTTGATGGATTCTTACTCCCACTCGTCTCGGAGACGTAATAGACCGCAGACGGAGTCGTCGGCGTGGAATCGACCTCAGGAGTGGCCACTTTATTGCTCGCCTTGTTACCGAGGAATAGGTGCCTGGCGAGGGAGCTACGATACCAGGCGTTGATAATGTCCAAAATATCCAGGGTCCGACGGGTGTCGCACTTGAACTCAGCTAGGCCGATGCTACATGAGACAGTGATGTTTATAGTCTGGTGGATGACTTTGGATTGCGACACAGAGCCGGCCGTTGTCCGCATGTCAACGTTCGATCTGGGCGTTTGCACTGAGTTCTGCGTGCAATAAGCGACCGAGAGGCTCTTTTCATTGTCAAAGTTGACAAAGGTTTCCGTTTTGTCTTTTACAACAGAATTCTTTTGAATGAATTTTGTCTTTGTCACTCTACTCAGGTTCAGGGCAATGTCTTTTATGTTAACTGTTAACGAGTCATCGTTACTTTCACTTCTTGTCGTTGAGGGGTAGAAAACTGAGAGGGAGAATTCTAAAAGAGAAATTTTATTTTTAATCAAATTTTCTACTTTTTAAGACATTTTCAATTCTTAAATACATTTCAATGAAGAAAAGAAATACATTTCAAGACAATTTCCAGTTTTTTTGTTTATATACATAAAATTATTAGAAATTAACATGGGAGATGAAACTGAGGCTGACTTATCAAAGCCTGTTGAAATTTTGATACATCAATGGCGCTTTTTGCATATTTTTTCGATCTTCTGTCATGATAAAATTGTTGAATTCTAGCGACCAGTTCCTAATTGCGTATTTTACAATAAAGAATCTTTATTAAACATGCTTGTTTTCCAAAATGTGATTTTTAACTCAAGACCTTAATTATCATGCCAAGTTCAAAGGGATTTTGATTGGTCTTTTAAATGCGAATTAATGAAAATGCTATATTTCAAAAAATCTAATTTCAATACATTTTAAATACAATACAGAAAAGTTAGTCAGGAGAATTTTAAAAAATCTATAAATTTTATACATTTCAAGGTCCGGACCCTGATGGCCCATGACAAAAATTATTCGTTTTAATTTTATTTATACAATTTTGAAAAAATGTATATTTTTTAACTTGATCCTTTTTTAAAATGTAGATGCTATTAAAATAGGGTTCTACTCGTCTGAGAATTCTCTTCATTCTAGTAGAGTACAGTAAAATCGGTATTCGCAAAGCTCTAGCCACAAATGGCCTATAATCTTATGATAAAATCATTAGCGAAAATGTCATTAAAAGCGGTTTTTCTTCGGTTTCTTTACACAAACATTATTATCCAAATAAGCCTCACCCTTTAGTAGAACCGTTATACAGAGCCCCTCTTCCAGGGTTTGTTGTTCTTCATCAAACAGGTATCTGATTTCATCCACTGACTCATTAGACTTCCTCTTGGAGGAAAAGACAAGACTCATCGACGGTATGGTCAACAGGCACTGCATCTGCGACTCCGGAAGGCAGAGGAGTCGAATTTTGGTCGGTTCTGTCTCAAAGTGGAAGATCACATCAACCGGAAATTGATCCCGTGGCGATAAAAAGTTATTCGACCGATTGCTGCCATCGTCGTTATTATGCGAAGCGTCTGAATGGATTGACTTCTCTGTCAGCGACTGCTTGTCCTCGTCACGTAGTCTTTGGGCCTCAGCGGCCATTTTGAGTGACTCTCCCCGGTAGGGTTTCTGCGGGATCCTTTCGGTTTCGCAATCCGACTCTTGGTTCTTATCTACCAGAGAGGAATCGGTGGGCGTCTGCTGGCTGCTCAATAACGATCCATCGTCCATTTCACTGGTGGTCGGTTCATTCGGGATGTTGTTGGCCATTTGCTCGAGGAAGTCCAAGAGGGCCGGATGAATGATTAGCTCCTCGGTGAGGTTGCGCAGCGAACAGAAGGCGTAGATGTCGGCCCGCTTGCGGATCTTGTTCACTTTTTGTTGGGTGTAACTCTGGTTAGTCCCGGAGGTGTCGACTTGACTAGAGTTGGAGCCGAATTGGTCTCCTGTACCGACGCGCATATTTGTCAGGTCCATTTCGGTCTTGGACGCGTAGTTGATCTGAAGAATTTTTTTGCAATAAATACATTTTTCCAAGTGATAAAAATGGAAAATATTTGTATAGGCCTGCTAGTAACCCCAGTTAATAACGTACAGTTACATCGACAGCAGGCAGATAGAAGAAGGTTATATCGGACAGCTTTTGAAGGGGATCTTCGCAGAAGCTCTTCTTGTACCTAAAGAAGTAGGCATTCAATTTCTCCTCGGGTGTCATTTCTCGCTGGAAAATTAAAAAAAATCAAATTACAATTTCAAGATTTAGGGCTTTTCAAACATACCTGAACATTTGCTTCTGACTTTTTCTCGTCTGGTGGGAATAGGGAGCGATCTAAAGCTAAATAAACGTTAATTTTTTTTCTTATTTGTGTTTTATAAAATATTATCTAATTTAGTCTTTGAAGATTTTCTATCATCTCCCATGTGAGAAAATCTTATTGATTATTTAGCAAAATTTGTGAAAATTATCCAAATCCTGCTCCTTCATTACTGATCAGAGAGTATTTCATTGGATCTAAACTAGTCTCAATTTGTGCAGAATTTTTCGTATTTTTAGAACTCATTCGAAAAACATGTGTCAAGTCAAAATAGTTTTTTTATAGTGGAAAATAGATCAAAAAAATTGATATTCTCTTTTGTAACGTCAAACAGTGTAATACATGCTTCTCCCATATTTCAGTTCAAATATTTTTATTTCTAGGATTGTGATAGTTGAAATGCATGTTCAGGGGTCACAATTTACCTAAAAGTCATATTAGCTGAAATCAGGAGTTATTAAGATAAGAAGCTATTTTTGAAATTTCAACCTACTTCCGAACATAAAGTAGTATGGTAATATTTTTACGAATTCCAAGAGAATTTTTTACTATTTTTAAAATGAAAAGCCCTCTCACTGGTTGTGGGTGGATAGAAGATGTTTTGCGATGGAATGTTTGCGTTGTTCAGGTTCCTCTTGGTGTCTGTCAACTTTGGGTGGAGGACGCACTTGGCCGAGTCAATGTCGATTTTGATCTTGACCTGCACCATGAGAGAAGGCTCAAACGCCAACGGCTCACCGACCATATTCTCCTCGGCGTTTTCAACTTCGTCATTCGTCAGAGACTGGTCCACTTCGTACTCTGAGAGGTTGCCGTCATCTTCCTCTAGCTCGTCGTGGATATCGTCAAAGGTGGTGGTCATATTCTCTGTCTGCTGGGAGCGCTTTGAGACATTCAACTCGTCTAAAAGATGTAGCAATATTTTACTATTTTGAACAGAATGCATGAAATTTTCAACCAGGTTCTCGTTTTTCATAACCAAGATTAGCAACTCTAGTTGGCCGAATAGATATAGTATTTTAGACGCAAAAACACCGGATCTTCTAAACTTGGGTCTTTGAATTAGGCTTTATATTTAAAAAATATAGAAAAATAAGCTTGTGTGCACAAGGGAACAATGGAACCTTGAGGGTCAACGGAGGGAGGTAGGGACTCACCACGACTCGAATTCTTCTGGTCGATCAGTGAGTCATCGCCGAGGTCATCCTTATTGTCATTCATAAAGTCATCATAGCAACCGGTCATGTTGGTGAATGTGGAAAAGAGTGACTTGAGACGATTACCGAATTCCGTATCGAGGTGAATGTTCACCCCGGTTATGTTCAGCTGTGGAGTTAATATCCATGGAGTTTTCATATCTAGAAAGAGGAAATTTCATATAATTTGCTAAAATTCGGCATTTTCCAAACAGCCTATCCCAGAAGAGCATTAAATCATGTGTGTTTATGACTAGTTATGAGTAGGGCGCCCAAAAAGCATATCTAGCATATTTTGACATGTTGTTTCTTATATCAAGCTGATGATGGATAATTTTTTAAAAAATGCTCTAGCTATATTGGTTTAGGAGTTAGAAAAGCATATTTTAGCATATTTATCGCCAAAAAAACATATAGCATATTATATAGAGGTTTTAAAGTGTTAATTAACAAGAAAAGTGTACTAATTACTTTTTTTGAAATGACTTGACAACAGAATAACTGTGAAGTTTACATACGAACAGTTAGAGTGAGATAAATTTTTGTTCCAAGTCGCAATTTTAATCGAAATAAATGAGTTTTCACTATTTTATTCAAGAGGCTTCTCATTTTAATTTTTATTACGCGATTATTGCTTTGTGCATATTAAAAAAACATATTTTGAGCATATTTCTGGTAAAAAAGAATATATAAATGCTCAAGCATATTTTCTGGGCGCCCTTTTAAAGAGCCCTTACTCTCATGAAAAGAATCCGGGGCCTTCCAATAGACCTGAAAAGTCCCCTTTGGCACAGTGAAAGCGTTCAGTATCATCACCTCCTGCTTCTTGGCATTATAAAAAGTAAAGTTCTTCATATCGGGAGCCCAGTCGTCGGAGCCGACGTTGAAGTCGTCATGAAAGCGTAGGCAAAAGTCTGAGAACTCTCCATCGCAGACGAATTGCTCAGCGAAGCAGCCGGAGAGACGACTCTGGTTCATCGTGAGGACCAGGGCGTTGCGTGAGTCGAGGTCTATTGGGTGGCCCTCGGAGATTTGCAGGAGGTTCATCGGCAACGAGAAGCCAAAGTCACGAATGTTCAACTGAATGAAGATACGGTTCTGTGAGCTGATGGTTGTAGATGTTGGGTAGGTTTCTCTGACAGTGGCCTGCTTTGGATTTGTCACTGAACTTGGTATTGTACTCTGGAAAGGAAAAGTGTTAGAATTGTATTAAACCAGAATACTCATGCTTTCGCCAACTTGAGTGTTTGTTGCTATAATAAAAGGTTTGAGAATGCAATAACCAGGGCAACGAAAAATAATATTTAGCAAATTTTATAACAAAAATAATATTTTCATGGTTAAAAAAATAATATTTTGCAGAATTTCAAATGTCGAGAAATACTGACACTATTTCACACCACTCCATACCCATCTGGAACGTAGTTCCCCGAATTACCATCTCACACCAGGTATAGACGCGTTTCGTCCTTTTGCGACTCATCAGTATACCGCAGGCGCCGAGACTCGAACCAGGTTCATTCGTTCTGGAGCCATGGGTGGGCTTGCCAGAACGTTATCCCCTGGACCATCTCGGTGGGTGATCGGTCTATTAATCAGGAACAGGACAGTGATCAAATGTGTTAGCATATTCGGTTGTGAGCGGCAGACCCATTATTTTATTTGAAAATTATGTTTTTTTTCCAGCTACTTGTAAGTAAGCTCGTGGGCAGTCGGATTTTTGAATTTTCAAATGTGAGGAAATACCAACACTATTTCACACAACTCCGTTTTAATCAAAATTCTTAACTGGGTCCTCCTTCATTGAAGGCTTCATATACGACATATATTACCGTTGGTTCCGAATGTAAAGAAA
>JJOG01003895.1:0-17532 GCA_000715275.1 Gyrodactylus salaris
ACCAATAATGTGAATTTCCATCAGGACCATCAAGATTTAACCTTTTCCGTCACTAAAGATTACTTCGCTCCAATTTGTTGAACGACGTCCCATTTCTTCAGCCCAAAGTACCCTCTTTTCTTTGTGTTCTAATTTAAGGACTGTAATTGTTCAAGGCTTGCACCAAAGGAAGTTCCTATCTTCATGAAGATAATTTCTGAACGTTCGAGGAGTTACTTGTAAGCTTTGCTGATGAATAACTTCTTTTACACTTAGATTATTCTCGCGAATACATTTTTTAGCTTTTTCAATTTTGTATTTGGTCAATTTTTAGGCCTCCCTCGGCATTCTTTAGTTTTCCTCTTGTTTCGAGATTGGATGTATCGACTCACAGTTGAGTGGGAGCGATCAATTTTTCTGGCAATCGACCTAATGGAATGATTTTCGGCCAAAAGAGCGGCGATTTTCCCTCTCTCATAATTGGTCAGATGATTATAACTGATTGACATGACTATCAAAAATTATAATAGGAGATGATGTGTCAAAAGTTATATAGGAAAAAACCGTGGGAAAATACATTTTTTCTAAAGATTTTACAACGGAAATCAAATGGACCGCTTTTATTTTCTCACGCAATTCAGTTTTTAGTTTTAAACTGTAATTTCTCATTCATTCCTAAGGAGAAATTAATGAATAATGAAATAAATCATTATAAGTGTCTTCTGAGAATAAAACTGAGAAAAAATCAAATCGAAATATATTTTTGTCAAAAAGTAAATCCTAAAAAATGAAGTGGATCGCTTTTATTTTCCACCAGTTTATAATTCGATGAGCAATCTAGAAAAAGGAAAAAAATTGAACAGTTTAGAATATGAATTATATAAGTTATGGCAGTTTCTAGATTTAATAAAATTCAAATTAATTTTGCGCGTAAATTTCAAAAAGCTGTATTTTCGAAACCTAATATTATTGTGGTGCGAAAGTGATGTCATTCGAAAGCCTAGCATTTCCTTGTTTAGTTCCTGGTAGTTCGAATTTTCTTATCACTCATTTTTTCTGTGTTATGAGCCTTCTAGTGAGATGTAACAATAATGTTACTGTGGGCCTAGGGTTAATAGCCGTTTTAACATTTAACGAGCATTAATACGTGTTTCTATATAAAATAAACGTAGGCTTTTGTCCGTATTTTCTTATTGACCAATAAGAAACTACTGAAGTTTTTATCTAGCACATACGTTGTTCATGTATTCATAATAAGATGTGTATATTTATATACGAAGCTCAAATCTGAAAATTTTGCCTTTAGAATGCCGTAAAGTTTAGATGATTAAATCAATCAATTTTTATCAAATCACGCAACTACTGATACTCTAAATATAGAATCTATATTATAGATCAATGTGATATATATTGATTCCAGGCTTACGAATTGTAAGTTACAATTAGCTGTTATTCACTGAGTAATACTTAGCCAAGACTTCAAATCGATGGAAGAAATTAAAAAATAAATAAATAATCTACTCACAAGTAGAACTAAAGAAGATTATTTAATCATTTAGACATTCAACATTGGAACAGGCACTGGCAGCTCAGTTCTCGAGGTCTTGAACATGATGGAAAAAGTGAGTGGAAATAAAATTGAAAGGAAATTCGTGGGCAGAAGGCAAGGCGACATTGCTGAGTCATTTTGCGATGCAACCAAAATGTTCAAAGAGTTCAATTGGTCTCCTAAGAAGAATCTGGAGGATATGTGTCGGGACGCCCTCAGATGGCAGACGGATAACCCGAATGGTTATCCTTTATAACGATTAATTCACAAATGACTAAATGCGCCATTTTCAATTTAATAAAAAAACATTTTCTTAACTTCATACTTTGAGGCTCTTCATGTAACCTTTTTAATCAGTTGAGCCAATATCTAAAAATGAAGAAATTTTATTTATTGGAAATGACAGCTGCCGGCTTTTTCTTTAATTCCTTGACATAAGGCTGACCGGCCCTGATTCCCGTCAGATAAACTCCTAGAGTTCTTTGCAGAGTGTTGATATGAGAGTTGTTGACAACACCTGTACCTTTTTCGTACTCTTTGATTATCCTCAGCTGTATGTTAGACTTATCAGCTAAATCCTTTTGACTCCATTCTTTAACAACTCGAGCCTCAATTATTGCTTTTGTCAGAGTAGTGTTAATTGTTTTAAGTTTAACAGGTTCTTCACTTTTCTCGAGAAAGCGTGTTGATTGTGGTTGATTTCCTTGAGCATTTTTTGAAGCGTTAAACTTCTTGTCCTTGAATTTTGAATAATATATAATAGCTTACAGCAGGTACTTGAGTGAACATTTTCGGAATCATCCTTTGGTCGAATCTCACAAAATTTAAGTTCGTTTTAGACAATGGTTCGGGTGCAACGTGAATAGACGCTATGGTATTTCAAAAGTCGCGGTTTTCACGTGAATTTCTTATCTGAAACGTGAAAATTTCTAATCTAATTCTAATATCGGTCGGTTAGTCTGATTTAAATTAGTAAATATAATTAACAAAGAAACGTGACGAAAAATAAGTTTTGTTTAGTCAATTTAACGTTAAATAATTGAATTTAACTAGCTAAGTCCTTCAATTTTTCCCAGAATTGATGTCGATGATGGACTATATAGAGTTAACTTTTTTAAATATTTTTGATTTCTCATCATTCTATTATAAATTGTTATTAAATTGGAATTGTGTATAATAGAGGGAAAGTACCTAGAGTTAACGCAACTATTTCCAAAATGGGAATGAATTACTTGTTTGCTGATTCAAAGTAGAATCAGATTCGGCTTAGAATCTTTGTTTAATTGAATCAAAATTGCCAGAACTACAAGGATGAATAAGCTAGCTTCAAGCCACACCCTTAAAAGGTTATTTTCAACAGATTTAGCGAGAATTAAAAATTATGAAACAGCAAAAGATAAAATATTATTCGATGTCAAAGATAAGATAGGATATCTTGTATTCAACTCTAAGGAGAAGAGAAACGCATTGAGTAAAGAATTTATGGAAGATTTAAACAAGAAGATTACATCAATCGAGAAGGAAGATAATATTTGCTCTCTAATTATAATGAGTACAGTGCCGGGAGTCTTTTGTGCTGGAGCTGATCTTAAGGAGAGAGCCCTAGTTCCAGATGAAAATGTTCCAGAACTGGTCAGAGGATTAAGAATGACATTTCAAAGATTTAACAATCTTAAATTCCCTACAATTTGTGGAATAGATGGAGCTGCGTTGGGTGGAGGCCTGGAATTAGCTTTGTCATGTGATTTGAGATACAGTTCGTTGAATGGCAAAGTGAAGATTGGCCTCGTTGAAACAGGTTGGGGACTATTGCCAGGTGCTGGTGGGACTCAGCGACTCCCGAGACTAGTAGGAAAGTCGAAGGCCAAAGAGCTCATATTTACGGCAAAGATACTTAACGGTCGGGAAGCGTTCGACTATGGAATTGTCAATGGTGTGGCGGAGAGTGAACTAGAGTTTGCAGGCTCTGAAATGGCGATTAAAGTGGCCAAAACTATTGCAGAGAAGGGTCCTCTGGCCATGATTCAGGCCAAAAGAGCCATTGAAATTGGCTTCGATAAAGAATTGGAAGACGGCTTGAATTTTGAAGGAGATTGCTACAAGATTATCGTCCCCACTCAAGATAGAAAGGAAGGCATGAAGGCTTTTGCAGAAAAGAGGAAACCAGTCTTTAATGGGAACTAAAAATAACAACTTTTTCAATATTTAGGTCTTTATTAAATTTATTTTTCGATATTTCATTATTCTTTCTTTTTAAACGCAACCTCTCTCCTGATTTCAAGCTGGTCTAGTTTCTTTTAGAAAAATATTTAAACAAACGATAATTTGTGATAATGAAAACTAATCTCCCACTCAATAGGTCCTAACAAATTACCCTTTCCCGTGTTCTAAGAAGGGCAGAAGATGCGGCGAGGAATGGACATCTTCTTCCTGTTGAGCCTGATGTAACTTGAGGACACGGCGTTTAATGGCGTCCTTCTCATCTCGTTCAGACTTGGTGTTCTTTTCATACTTGACAACAAACTCGACATCTTTGGGTACATCGATGGCGATTATGTGGGATTTCTTTGACTTTTTCGTGATAAAACCAAATCGGCGGGTTTTATTAGAGTCTACTTCCTCATCTGAGTGCTTGACTTCATCTAGGGAGAGTTTATTGCGAACAAATTCGAGAGTGGGTAAGTTATTCACCAGCGGGACCTGAGATTGTATTTTTACGGCGCCTCTGCTGCCGGAACCGATGGAGAGAATGACGTTTGTGTTCTGCTGCACAGTGGTCTGCCCAATAGAGGAATGATGATGGGAGTTATTCGTTGAGGAGGACACCTTGACGTTCATTAAATTGGGGGCGATATAAGTCGATGTTAGACGATCCAGGTTGGCTTGAAAGGCCAAATCCTCCTCGTCTTCAATGTAGCTGGGCTTTGATTTCTTTGAAAAGAAAGTAAATTGATAAATATTTAGGGTAGTCATTAGGGCTTAAAAATGATTAATCATTCATCAAATATCTTCAGTGTAATTAAAAAAGATCTTAATGTCTTGGCGCTTTTTCTGGAGATCGGATTAACTACACTAAGTTGTCGATGATAGTGTCATGATCCCCCGCTCAAATTCTTTTGAGATCCATTTTACTAAAAGGGTCAGTCTCGACTGTTATCAAGGATCTCGGTTTTGCAATAAGCTAAAGATAGAACTCGACTCCAAGAAGATCGAAGCACAATTTCCCGTCTCCACTATTTTATAAGCAGCCGCAGCAAGGGTTCGCCGAGAGGCCCGGATGATCAATAAAATAAATTACTCCAATGATTATGACACAAGGAATGTCGTGTAAGAGGATCATATCCCTTTATCTTCTTAACACTGACAGTTGGATAGTCTTAGGTACATATATTAGGTCCACTTTTGTACATTCCCTCTATTGTAAAGTACAAAGGCCCGTACAAGTTTCTTATTTTGATATATTCTTCTAAGAGAAAAAAAGAAAAGAGAATAGTATGAGTTGCTTACATCTTCATTCTTAGCTTCTTTTGGCAGGCTTCTTTCATAGTCATCTTCATCGTAATAGTCTTCAATGTGGTCCTCGTCGTAGAATTCTTCCTCCTCGTCTTCATCAAAAGAGTCGTTGTTGACTAGGGTCTCATTAGAATTGGCCCTTTGCAAACTTTCCTTCTTGCTCATCATAAAGTCTAATGAGGTTGCATCTTCTAAGTTAATAATCATTTATAATTTTTCACCTCTTACTACTAATGGGTAGAGCGTTTTGCAGGCCTAATAAATGCATATTTTCAAAAACATAATGTACATCTTTTACGAAAAAAAGAGTCCTCAATATTTATAAAAATCGGACAAGATACAATTATACTATACCAAAAGGAATGTGATCGAATCAAAGGTTAGCCTCACCCTCTACGGTCTCATCTTCTTCATTAATCGACCCGAGATCTTGATTTGCGGTCCCTTCAGCGGCCTTGGCCTTGAGGAGCTTTTGTGAGTGGATCAACTCATACTTGGCGATCAGCTGATTTATTTCCATCAGGCTCTTGACAATGCAGACGCCGGAAGATTGCTTGTTCATTAATTCATCAAATCGATTAATAACGCTTATTGGAAATGGCTCAAGAGAGAACTCAAGGTTTGGGTTTTTTAAGAGAATGAACCTCTGGAATTTGTAGGGTGTCAGCGAGGCCAAGGCTTCATCGTCGAGGTCTACGTTGAGGTCCTCTGAGGTGTCCTTATCGTGGATCGGATCTGGCTTTTGGCAGAATATCGGCAGGGACCTCTTGTACCAATAGAATCGCTAAATAATGTTACATTAGGAAACCATATTTTCTAGAAATTTAGCTAATTTTTGAATAAATTTACTTCAATTTATTTCATCATAAAGCAATGACCAATAAGATTGCTTTATTTTTAACATTAAGTTTAAAAACACACACTCTAAGACACACATCAAGAAAAAGTAGTAATCTTATTGGCTATTGCATTGTGAGGAAATAAATTGAAGTGAGAAGTTAATACAGCCCTAATACATCTTCGAAAATGAATATGAAATTATTAAACTCAATTAAAATGTTATCTCATTTTAGCATGTAGGATGAAGACAGATAAAAGCTAGTGCCTCCTATTCGAATATCCAGGTCTCTGCTAGAATTGACCAGACTCACTTGGAAGTAGAGAAAGAATAAGGCGAGATTTTCCTTTTTATGGTCGTATTTAAAGTACTTGTGACACGGAATTAACAGCGACAAGACCATATTGATCCGAGTTGTACTATTTGGCAGATCAAGGTGACTCGGAATGAACACTAGGAAGAGGTGTGAGTATGTTTGGAAAAATAAAGATACAAAAATTACTCACCGTTATAAGATATCCCGTATGAGATTAACATGTAGAGAGTCTTGAAGATTATGTCAGACTCGATAATGGAATAATTGTACAAGTGCCCAAGGTAAGAACACGCGTTGAGACTCTGCTGTGAAATGGTTGGATCGTTCACCTAATAGGAAAATATTGATAAATTAAAATGACTTTTATTGGCCAATCTATAAAAAGGCTCACCTCGATTGATCTCTTGATGAACTCAATGACATTCTCAACAATGGCCAAAATGACTTCAGGATGAAATACAGAGAGACCGCGCAAGAGGCTAGCCAAATACTCCAGCTTGTCATACGGGGCATTCCAGCTTTGAGAGAATATCTTCTCGACCAACTTCACAGAGGGGGGATCGTTCCAGTTCAACTTACGGATCAGCCGGAGCTTATCGGCCAAGCTGTCTGGGTTCAGGTCCTTCCAGACAACCTGTCGTAGGAACTTTTCCATCAAGGGAACTTGTTCAACCTAACAAGGAATGAATTTAAAAAATTTATTTTTACAAGAAAAAGACTTACGACTTTAATCGACTTCTTGAGAGGAATACAGCTGTAATAGGCGTTATCGACCATCTGTTCATATTTCGCTTGAAAGCCCTTGATCGCCTTCTTCCTGAGCATAATCTGTAGGTATATCATCGTACGCCGACACGTTCCCCGGTTGAGGTACAAGAAGCGACCACAGGACTCCAACAGACAACATGTCATGTCAATGTTCTGAAGTTTAAAGTTCATCAGTAGCTTCTTCAATAAATCCAAGGCCTTTGATGATGGGAATAGACGGAACTTTACCATTTCTCCAATAAAGTTGACAGTTCTCAGCTTCAACTCCAACTGGTGTATTGTGAGACTGTTGTTGATTTGGGCGAAAAAGTCATTTGTTATTGTTTCCACTAGGAACTTGGTCACAGAGGGAAGTATGGGGTGGATTATGGCTAGGAAACGACAATAGAATGGGATCATGCAGATATTTTCTTTGGAATATGTGTAAATCTTCTTTTGAAGGAGTTTACAATTCGACTTGATGTTGAAATTTGTACTGAAGTTGATGGCAGCCTAGATAATAAATGTATTCAATAAATATTAACCAGATGTTTGGTTTGCATTTTGGCTTCAAGAATGTTCTACTCTCAACTCAATCGGATAGAAATTAAGCTTTTTTTTATCAATGTCTTAGAATATAGATACACTAGAATCGGCGGCCTCGCGCTTCCGTGGGTTTAATGAAATATAATCACCAAGGGGTTGAGCAACTAACTTTATCTATCATGTCCTTATTGATTAGGTTCTTCAATTGGCTCAGGAACAAATTAAACATTTCCCTCTTATTAACGGAAGATGGTTCGGTTTCTTGTTCTAAGATTGAAAATTGTACATGAACATGGTTTTAAATTTGAATTTCTCTTTACACCCTTGGTCACTCGACTTGCAGTGACTTCTTACAAAAGGTTTCTGTTTAGCAACTCAATACATGAGAATCAGATAAGATGCACATGGTTTAAAATCCTTTTTTGATTAGAATTCTAAGAGTATTACATGAAATCAGATCAAGTCTTTAATAATAACATTAGGACAAGATTATCATGAATTTGTTGAAATAGAAAAGTTTTAAAACTAACCATCTTCTTCCTGTTCATCGTTAGCCTTGATTTCTGAGGAATTTTGGTCTGGATCCGAATTCTCCTTGCTAGAATCGTCAAGGGATTTTTCCTCTTGTTCAACTAATTCGTTGATCTTACTTTCGTCTTCCAATTCGTCCTCAATGTTGGCTGGGCCGGTGTCTAACTCTTCAAACTTTCCCTCTTCACTGTTTTGATACAGAACCTATAAAGAGAATTATAATTTTTTCGTGTAAATTTACTACGAAAAGAAATTCATTGTGAATTACTCACACTGGGAATCATTGAACGAATGTAGGGAATATTTTCATAAAACATTCTCGAATATTCATCATCAAACAGTTGGACTGATTCTTCATTTGAAATGGCATTCTCAATATAACTCTCATCGAGGTCTTCTTCGTTCATCTCGAGGCTAGCGAGAATGCTGGATAACAGCTCTGGCGGCTCCTTACCAAGGGCGTCGCATAAGATGGAGACGCTCTCGTGGTATTTGGCGCATTCTGCCTTCAACTCCTCGGACTTGACGCTGAGGTTCTTAAGGATTTCCCCCTTGGACTGGAACTCCCGCTTCCTCGAAGCGATGCAGGCTTTGGCGTTGGTCTTTAGCTTCTCAATGATGCTGTGACCCGACTTTAGGTATTCCATAATGAGGTTTCGGAATTCAACCTTTTTGGAGCTTTTTAGGAAATTTGATCTCGGCACCGGTATTTTGTATTCCGCAGAGAGCTTTCTAAAATATGGATTCAGATATGCCATTCTTTACTTATTTAAAGAGAATCTATATTTTGTAGTCAAAATTCTTAATTTGGTCATTAATATTATGGTATTAAGAAAATATGCTTTATTTCATAGTCCAGTAAATTGAGATTTAATTTTTTGTCTTCTAAACCAAACTAGATATTTAGCCAATCAAAATATTTTTGAACAGCTTGATAACAGAAATAACATTGAAAATAGCTAAAAATAATTAGTCAAAGTTATTAATTTATAATAGTATTTTGAGGATATATTTTGATAAATATAAAATACTCACGTTATCTTGAATGGTACAACAGCAGCCCAATCATCGCCGCAGTTCTTCAGGAAATAAGAGAGTATGGCAGAATGCTCAAACCGATTCATGTCATGGTTAAGAATCTCTCTCAATTGAATTGAAAGCAGCTCATGGCCATTCTGATCTTTAAATATATTTGCCGAAACTAGTTCAGCAAAGATGATAAGATCGGTCTTGAATTTGGAGAAATTGATGGTCTAAAAGAAACTGTTAACAACTTAATTTACCGAGTAGCTATCCCAATTTGGAAGAGCGGCTTCCCAGGCGTCTAGGAAGAGATGCGAGAAATCAGAGTATGTTTGATGTAACAGCGAAGATACTTCTAGGATGAAGTTCAAGTCAGAGAGTTTGAATTTGGTCTGAGTTAAGCCAATGCCAATTTCTCCCATGTGCTTTGTTAAATTCAGCGTTTCTACGTCTTTGATAATGCTAGCCTTTTGATTTTCAGCAAAGTTTTTCTGAACGTTGAAATAATTTTAAACTCAAAATTTTCAGAATATTTCAATGAAATTATGATTTATTTATTCAGAATTAATTAAATTTGATTAGAAATGTTAACGTACAATCTTCTTTACAAAGGAGATATTCTTCTTTAAGGAAAGTTCACGTTGAGAAATGACCTTCTTATCGGGCCAGTTGTTAAATGCTGCAATATTTTTAGCTCTGAGGGAGCTTTTGAGTTCATATTTAGCAGTCAATTGCTTGATGTGCGTCTCAAACTTGGAAATAAACTATTTTAACATACCTTAGCTTGTTCTGTCATTTCATGAGCGTCACCTTTTTAAACAACTATAATTGTATCGTGAGATTTAATAAGTTTTAAATAGGAGTATCATTTCAAATCGTGAAAATTTTTCAGAAAAATGCTAAGGATAAGTATATCTCTTCCAAATGATAATGTTATCACTGTCGACTTGGCTGAATCTGTGTTATATGAAGAGTTGAAAATGCTTGTTGGAATTGAAGCGAATATCGAAATGAAGGACTATGTATTTATGAAAGATGGGACATATATTAATCCAGATGATTCAAAAACCTTGGAACAATTAAACGTTAAAAACCTCGATCTTTTAGTTGTAACGCCCAATCCAGCCTCATCATATCAAAGAACTAATCAAATGCGCAATGATTTAAGGTCAATGGCTCAAAATAATCCATCTAAAATCGACTTTTCAAACATAAAAATTCCAGGTTGGTTAACCCTTTCATGATTTTCATCTTGTTGTTTTTTATTTTCTAGATTAATGTTAATTTAAAAGTTCTCTATTTTTTCTTTTCGGCCTTGATTAAGCACTTTTTAGTCTGTTAGGATCTACACTTTAGTCTAAATTTTATTTCATCTCCAATTGAACTGATCCTTTCCTATCCTTACAGTTCAAAATAGTCACAGCGTAGTCTGACACTCGATCAATTAGTTGTTTATGATTAAAATGAATTTTGAAGATTTCGCCGAATGAATCATGCTCATGATTTCCCATTTTAATCTTATTTAACCATAAATAGTTTTAAATCCTAATTTTCTCCAGGTTCAAAGAGTTCTGCCAGCTCATCTGGCCAATCTGGCTCTCAAGCAGAGGTTACACGCCAGCTGCTTCTCATGAAAAGCCCATATGAGATTTCTCTATTGAAGGAGAGAAACCCTGAGTTGGCTTCTGTCGTGAATGATCCTATTGCTTTTGAAAAGGTCTACTCAACACAACAGAAACAGGCCTTATCCAATCAGGCACAACTTGCTGAATTAATGATGGCTGATCAATTTGATCCCCAGGTACAAGAGAAGATCTCTCAATTAATCCAGTATGTCTCTAATTTAAAACTTGAGAAATTCAACAACTTTTTCTGGGTAATATCTATCTTTCTAATATCACGCGTCAGACATTTTAAACTAAATTCTAACAAAATAAATTGATTAATCAAACTTTTCTCAAGATGTCAAAAGCATCCGTACCATAAAATAAATTTTAAAAATTCTAGGCAAAGTAACATTGATAAACAAATGGAGACAGCTCTTGAGCACTACCCGGAAACATTTGGTCAAGTGACAATGCTGTTCGTCGATTGTCGTGTACAAGGCCAGAATATCAAAGCCTTTGTGGACTCTGGCGCTCAAACCTCGATAATGAGTCAAGCGTGCGCCAAACGTTGCAATCTCGATCGCCTAGTTGATAAGCGATGGGCTGGCAAGGCGTATGGCGTTGGAACGCAAAACATTATCGGTCGTGTACATAATAGTCTTCTCGAAGTGGCCGGTGTCTATATTCCAGTAAGTTCTATATAGTCTAAATAGGACACTTTAATTGGAAATTCCTTCTTTTAAACAATTGAGATGAAATATATTTATTTACTCTGATAACTCGAGGATTTGGGAAAGCATGTAATTGTGATTTAAAAAAAGCAGATTCAACTTGATTTCATCGCGTGATTAAACAAAGTTCTCTGTCATTGATTTTCTTGGTTGCCGAATCACACCTTGAACGTTTTATTTCTCTAACTCTTTTTCTATCTTTACAACAATTGATTCTCAACAAAGAGTCTCTATCAGTCAATATCTTCCTTTTCTTCATATGCTTCTTCATCATAGCTTTGTTTATCGCAACTTTTCAATTCTATCAACTATGAATGAGCTTTTCATCAAGATGTCATGATCTTTCTTCAAAATAGATTAGAGAATAAGAGTTATAGAAATGTAATCTCTAGGGCTGCAAAATCTTATAAAATATCTTTGGATAAAACTAAATGCTAAAAGATATTTCCTCCCCATTTAGACTTCATTCATTGTTCTACAAGATCAACAACTTGATTTACTGATCGGTCTTGACATGCTTAAAAGACACCAGTGTGTTATCGACTTGAAGAAAAATGTTCTCACGATTGAAGACAAGGTTGAGGTACCGTTTTTGCCAGAGAGCGAACTGCCACTGACTGCTAGGAATCCGAATCTAATGGACGTCTCCGATTCCAATGATCAAGATTGCTCTAGTTCTCAACAAGAAAGCCAACCTCCTTTATCTAGTGACGTGAGTCTAGATTATTCACTGATCTATAAGGACACTTGATAGTTATTTTTTACAGAACCTCACCGATGATCAAGAAGTCATGGTCGCTCAACTTGAAAGTAATGGAATTACGAGGAACACTGCTATAAGGGAACTAACTAGTGCAAATTGGGACCTCGATAAGGCATATGCAGCGTTACTGTCAAAGAAATAAACAAAATAAAGTTGATATTTTACATTTCATGAGTAAATAAATAATATTTTTATATTTTCTCTCAACATCCTGTAAAACTTTAATCCTAGACAGCCAATCATAGATTTTTGAGTGTTGAAAGATTTAATTTCTATTTTTCAGTAACTCGGTTACTGAGCACGTCTTGACAACAAATATCTTGGTGTATTTCAAATTTGAATAAATAAGATTGGTTCAAAAGAACAAGTACTCATTATTTAAATTTTATTTTGTTCTAATTAATCAAAAAGTCACTAATTCAACGAGTTCGTCAGAGCTACAAAAATCAAAATAGCAGTCTAATTAAATAGATGTACGAAGACTTTAATTATGAAACGGAGAAATACATCACCACTCTGGAATCCTTTCTAAAGGAGAAAACCCCATATTTTAATGATTCAAGCCTAGTTCAGTCTGCAGAAGGAGATGAAATAAATAAACTAGATGGAAGTCATCAAAGGTTCTATTTGTATGATCATCCCGCAGCAGTTGCCAAAAAGTACACCCTAGAAAGAGATGTCTGTGATTTCTACGCCCAAATCCCTCCAATTGAAAGCTTCATGAACGTCTCACAACAGACTCGCAAAGACTGGTTCTTCAAGTCATTTCGTTGCGAAGATATTCTCATCGGCCAAATAATTGATGCCCACGACCATGGCTTGAATTTAGAGATAATTTGTGCAGACTTTGGTTTGCGCAGGGATCTCGAGGATTTGAAAATTCTCGGATTTTGCCCCTCTAAATCCTTTCCTTACGACGAGAAAGAATTTAGCATCGGAGATAAAATACGAGTCTTCATCTCTGAAATAAGCTCCAATGGAAAGCTGATACTCAGTATGAACTCGAATAGCAGATCAATGCCTGTAGATATTAAACTCGGTATCGTTACGGAAGACGACTTCCCAATTAACTACAAGGACTCACTCTCCCTTGGTTACAAGTGCTACGAAGAGTATCTTACGTATTCTTGTCAGACAAGAAATCCAAAATGCCCCTTTATCCTCGGAAAACGGTTTGGGATTCCAAAATGCTCAAAATTATCCATGTTGAAATCTGTATCAAGGTGAGTCCAACATTGGTCAATGAATCTAACAGAATAGTTTCAAAGCTTAAATTATGATCTTATTAAGAACTTTAATTGAAGAACTTCGATTTCCTAGAATCAACCTTTCCAAAGAGGACTTGGGCGTGGAACTCAGACGAATGCAACTTCGAAAGGTATCTATGAAGAAGGTCGTACAAGGCATCAAGTTCTTCAAGGAAGAAAATTATGACCAGGCCAAGAAATCTTATGAAATCGCCCTGGATGTGGAGAGTACAAATCCGAGTGCTTTTGTGGGAATGAGCGCCATTTGTGCTCTGAACGGGGATTTGGACCGGGCGATTGGTTACCTGGAAAAGAGTCACTTTCATAATCCCGATCATGCTGATACAATATTCTATCTCACAAAACTTCTCAATTCGCACTCTCAAAAGTGAGTTTACGTTCTTTCGCTGAATTTAAACAGTCCGAGGAACAGTTGCAACAAATTCAGACTCTTGAGAAATCTTTACTACAAAATTACAAGATAAACATTTCCATTTTTAAGACTTTTGAAGACAGACAGATCACAAGCTCTAAAGCTGCTGAAAAGATCCATCAAAATAAATCCAGCATCTAAATACAGTCGGGAGCTGTTATATGATATAACTGGTGAAAAGTATCTTTCCGACGAGGAAGATTTGAAAGTGGTTAGTCTAGCCTATTCACTGAATACTATTCAGTCCTCTTTGTGCTGTTATGATTATTCTTACCCAAATAGTTTCTAGCATGAACGATTTTGAGTCCTTTTTTTGTATTTATAATACAGATAAAACACCCAAAAGGTTCGGTAACTTGATTGAATTACATTTTGTCGTTTCTTATATGAAGGGTTCGGTAAAAACAATTCTCATTGGCTGTTTTAGTTTTTTAATTCAACAAGCCAATGAGAATCGTTCAACAATTATTTTATACCAAACCAATGAAATTCAATCAGGTTACTGAACCTACTGAAAATAACTATAACATGTTCACTGTAGTAGTCTCAGATGGTTTTTACAAACTAACAAACCGTATGAAAGATTTTCCCAAAAGAGTCCTTCAAGAGGGAAAAGACAAAAAAGTCAATTTCTAAATCTATGGCCGAGAGGCCTAAACTACTTTTAACCACTCTCTTAGGACTTAACATACTAAATGTTAGCTCAAACCTTTGACCATTTCTTAATAGAGAGATCAAAAAGAAAATCTCCCAGTCAAAAAGAAATTCCGAGCCAGCCTCGACTCGCCAAAGATTATCAATCAAGTCATTTCCGAGTACCAAGAAAGATGCACTAACAAGTCGTCTAATAAGAAGGACGCAGATAGTTGCCTTTCGAAGAGAGAAAAAACCAAAGAAAGTGACCTTGACATGGTCTCTGAGGGAGAACCGTCTGGGAATGATAAAGAAGATCGATTAGTAGAAGATCTCAAGTGAATAAATGATCATATATGCACTAAAAATATTCGTTAGGAAAAGTTGAAATCAATATTCAAAAGAGTTTTATACAAAGAGGCAATAAGGAGTCCGAATGAGTAGAGAAATATCTGACTAAACTTGAGTTAAATATTAAAGAAAATGCATATGAAGCGGGACACATGTTGTATATAAATTACTATTTTCCAGCCAAGAACTCTTGCAAAGATAATGAACCATCTTCGTAATTTCTCTGGTTCTATTGATTCATTGAAAGTCTTCATATTTTATGATACCTTATTCTTAAATCAAAAAGGACTCCGAACAAGAAAATAGCTCTTACCAGGTGAGTAATCCCTTTCTTGATTATCATATTATTTGATGGTATTTTTTGATTTATCGAAAATTTATTCAAAATAAATAAATTCAACTTTTCTAGAAACTCAAATGTAATTTTGGACAACTACGAGTGAGTAGATAAATTATTTGTAATACCCCCCCCCCCCTCAAATTAAGTCTTTCAACAAGCGCTGAAGATGATAAAAGTGAGATGCGTTTAATCTTGTTAGATATTTACCGACAAATGGGGTTATCCTCAAAATTACAGAACTTGTTAACCCATCAAGTCCCATGAATTTTTTTTACAGTGTTTATTTTCCTCAGATATCGCATTCTCCATCGGAACAATTTGAGTATTTTTAGGTGAAAACCGTGAAAAAAAGACACCGTTTCTGTATCTCCTCTTATCAAATGCAATAGTAGTGCGTCTCTTGGATAGAACTGCATCCCTACAAAGTTGGAAATTGAAATAATTCAATATTTCATCTATGTAGACATATTATACGTACGCAATGCGTACTACGCATATTCAAAATTTAGTTATTATTTTTTGTTAGAATTGAGTTTCATAGCCGAGTCTAACTTTCGGGCTCACATGAGGGGTTATAATGGGTATATAATGGGGGAGGAAGGTTTTGAAACTATTGACAGAGTAAATTTGTTTCAAGGAGGGAGGAGACCGGAATCGAAACCACGCCATATGAGAAATCATATTTATAGGACTTGGGTAATACTACTCTACGCCATTATTAATGACTTGATTATTTTTTGTATCAAAGATTCCATACAGTTCTACGTTTTTCAAATTGACTTTAAAGCTATATCAATCAAAGTTTAGAAACTGAGCAATTATGAAGATGTACCAATTATTTTTTTAAACTTTTTTTCAATCATCCTCAAAAATCTCGGAATTTTCAAAAGTTTTTTAATTTCAACTTAAAAGTATTGAATCTTCCATACATGTAACTCTGGGACTTGATGGGTAAAGAGACCATCTATAATCTAATTTCAAGCCTGATTGATATTCTTTTTTAAAAGTACCCTCAGAAAATGAGAAGAAAATGGCCAATAATTTCGAAGAGGTGAGTATATTTCTTCAAAATTTCAGCTAACCTTTAACTCAATTATCGGATCATGGGTAAAATGAGAGATCCTGAAATAACAGGCTTATTAACCCAACCCAAGACCAAATTTCCTTGTGAGCTGAGACCAGGTTTTGTTCTATTTTCAATGGCTCAATAGACTTGATTTTTAAGGAAAAGAAGGAAATTGATAAGAGGCCAATTAGAGAAAATACACAAGATTCAAATATGGAGAGAAGTCCTTCCGTGCACATTGAAAATGAAATGAGCAATCCCAGAAAGCGTTCCCATTCTTGCTCTAGTTCAAGTTCGAAATCGTCAGTCTCCAGTCAAAGTAAGTGAGGTAGAGTGGATCAGTTTATTCAAGTTTTTTTTAAATATTAGTTCAACTCATCTCAATCCAAAAAGTACATTTTAAAGCCTTTGCTGAAGTCATGGCCAAATATCTATCTTCTGAAGGCTCTGAAGAATGAGTTATTTTCATATTTTAGGAAAAAGAAGTCATAGCGTTCATAAAAGAGATAACTACAATGACCGCAACAGGAGGCCAAATTATCAGAGACGCTGGTTCAATTATGATAACAGATATAATAATAGCAACAACAACAACCGGAGATTTAATTATGACAGAAGGAGAAAATTCTCCAGGTATGCTCTAAAAAGTATTCTTCCATTTAAGAAAAAACCTCTGATTGCTTAGGTCAGTACAGCCTATTTTGTGATAAAGGAAAAATTAAAAGTATTTAGGTAAGGCTGAGAAAATGGTGAATAGTTATCATTAGGGCTACCCAAAATATGCAAAATAAGAATTTAAATATGCATTTTTTTATCAAAAATTATGGGATAATATTTTTAAAATATGCATAAAAATATGTACTCTTAATTATTCTTTAATAAGCTTCAAAAAGTTTAAAATGCTTTTTTATTGTCAACAAAAATATTGAGATGAGTTGGCAATGGTCTGTATTAGAAAAAGATTTTTGACTAGATTCGAATACATCACAGCACTTTTAGCATTATTCCATCGTCTTTTATATCCGAAACAACTCTTCTGATAAATTGCAAATGCTCACATAGAATTTGGCTGCTTCAAGCCAACTTCTCCATAGAGTTAGTATAGGTTCTGTAATTTTCTTTTTTCTTGACTGTCAATGCTTTTATAGACGAAATAAGGTCCTTCCTTAAATTCAGCTCTCACTTGATTGTCGAGGTTATCTACCAAATAAGGCAATGCAAAGATCTTTAGATGAGCTCAAATTACCTTGGGCACTCTTTAATGTACTTTGCCATGATGAAATGACTGAAGTTAATAAAGATTCTGAACAAAGAATCCT